>LPNX010488243.1:0-23850 GCA_001517045.1 Pseudotsuga menziesii | reverse complement strand
ATGGTAATTAATGCTCCTTGATGTCAATTAAACTTAGGATAGTGGTTTAACTAGGCCAATTTGACTGAAGAGTGTGTATGATGGTAAATGTCTCCAACATTATGTCCATTAACACCAGAAGAGACTGCACTAGTTTTACAGGGACTTCATTTTGATAAAAGTATGTAGATTTATATTGCAGCTGGTGAAATATATGGTGGAGAAAGGAGGATGTCTACCCTATCCGCAGCTTATCCCAAAATGGTATGTTAAGTGATTAAAGGCGTCCTTGTCTTTTAATACTGTTGCAAGGTATTTCTCTTTCATTTTCTAGGCCATATTTTAATGAGAAAGGTTTAATAGGTTAGAAAAGAACTACTATTTAATCCTGTGGATTTGAGGCCTTTCCAAAATCACTCATCCCAAATGGCTGCTCTGGATTAAATTGTCTCTTGTGAGAGTAATGTGTTTGTTCCAACATATGATGGAAATATGGCCAAAGTTGTTGAAGGGCACAGAAGGTAGATGTTACAAATCCCTAACCTTTATGTCCCTTATAATTCAATTGCAATTTTACTATGGTTAAAGTCCAAAAACCATTTAAGTACTGTTCAAATTTAACTTTGTTAATTTGTAGACAATTGTTTGAAGCATGGCATATTTTTATCCATCATGGATTTAGTTTTTTACTTATTTTATTGTTCATTGTTGCTTATGCTCTGCAGATTCTTAGGATTTCGGAAAACAATCTTGTTGGACCGGAAACACCTGGTTGGACTTTTTGACCAATATAACAATGGGTCCTTAAATTGGGATGAATTTTCCCTCACTGTTAATGAAGTACATGCAGAGCGGATGGGAGAACCAACAAAAAAAATAGCTATACCTGATAGACCAAAGGAAGAGGACTATTTCTATGCAAATCCAGAGGAATGTTTGCAACAGCCCCATGATATTAACACAGTTCCTTTTAGATGATCTCCAGAAATCCATCTGCTCAGTTATATTAATGCTTTGGAGGATTCTTGGTTTTTTCATCCCTCAAAGAGCATTCTTTAGATTATTTTCTAAAAAGTAAGAGCTAAAACATCTATGAGAATATAAATATCGGTGCCTTCATGAGCCTTATGCACAGATGTCATATGCGCATATGTGTTCCACCGAAAGTAAAGGAGTGTTCTTTTGTTGTAGAGTTCACCATAGTTCCGGGTTGGTATAACATCATCTTCCTGAGTAAAACAAACCTGTAATCATAGCTAGGACAATCTATTTTTCCTCTACCAGAGTTTTACTTGATGAGCTGCATCATTGTGTACAGTTCTCAATATGGTGCCAGAGAATGTATAATCACACAACCAAATGTGTGGATTCTGAAAGACAGGTACAAACATACAAAATGAAATGTATTGATTTTCGAATCCTCCAAAGGCATTGTCCATTACTGGAGGTAGATGCCATTGTCTTTGGATGAATACAAGAGAAAGGTTCCATCTCTTGATATCTTGTTATTGAACTAGACCTAGTAACTTCCATTGATTGTTACACTATGCAATAAAAATCACCTAAGCAATCTGTTGTTTTTACAGAAACTCCATATTGACACTATTACTTGAGAAATTTGAGATTTCCACTGCTACCCATATGTATGTGAGCGGAAAATTGTCTTTGCTAAAACATTGGTTTTTTAAAGTTACATTAAGCTCTATCACATTCTTCAATTCAAGTTGAAGGCACTAGCATAGATAGTCTCAAGTAATGCATACATATTCTTTGTTGATCAAATACGCGTGTATGGCTGAGCCTCGGTTTTGTTTCCTGATATCTCTTAAGAGGGGTGTATATATAACACCTTATTCCTAACTAGGAATAAAGCCTCGACTTACTGTTTATTTTCAGTTCGCAGCTAAGGTATACTTTTAGGGTATATAATTTGCAAGTTTTGAAGAAAAATGACATGAAAATTAGATAAGTATCTGTGGCAATTTAAGATGTGCATGATTTGATGCTTAAAAGACATTGGCCTTTTCTGCATCCGGATTTGAAGTAAACCAAAGCATGGTTCACCTTTGAACCTTTTTGCTATGATTACCCATTTTGAAATCTCATTGGGCTCCCAATGTTACTTTAAGTTTGTGAGTCGTGATAGCTCTGATAAGCAGACAACAAAAGGGACAAGTCATGGGTGAATTTTTGCAGTCTAATCTCAGCATTTAAGCCAATTGGTCTTTTGTGTTTTGATAGTGTGCTATCCAAACTCATATGGTTAGTGTTTCTCTGTTTAAAAAATAAATTTTACTTAATAATATTCTGACTCTAATGCACATAGTATCTACAATATGCCTGATTGATTATCATATCTCAAGTCAATGTGGCTACTATTTCCCTATTTTCCAAAAAAAAATGGGTTACTTATAATATGATTGGTGGATTATCATATTCAAAATTAAATAAAACAAATCTTTATATACAAAATTTCGGTTGTACAGTTTTCAAATTAACTGTTTGAATCTGGTTGAAAGTATGTTATGATTTTAGGGAACTACACTGTACAAATACATAAGTTATTAGTGAACTAAGAAGCAGCGTGAAATAGTTCATTTGCCAATACTTTCAATTTCAGTTTTTTTGTTTCTGAGTTCTGCCTTTCAACCACTAAACCACAGCCAGACATGAAATAATTATTTATATGTTTTGATTCTTGTAATAGGTCTAGGTATCTAAAATTGTGGGCAAGACACTTATCCCAGACAATGCCATAAGTGTAATGTCCACCCATGGATCCAAGGCTTATCCCTTCACTGATGCTCATCTTGAAAGGCTGGAGAAGGAAATTGAACAGATGGTTGACAAATCACCCAAGGAGATGAGGTATAGTTAGCATGAACACCCACTTGTATTGACATAGAGGCATGTATATGTCTGTGATGGCACTGCATGCTCCTATTATTGCAAAGATTGTGACTACAATCTTCATGTGACTTGTGCTTTTAAGAATCAACAGGATAAGGGACAGGACACAGATACTGCAATGCATGAGAACGGCAAGGCTGCAGGAGTAATCTATGATGGAAATGAAAGGTGCTCATTAAACATGATATGCTGAAGGGTCTTCAATTTGGTGCTGTAGAATGCCTGGTTATCATTAGATAGACAGTTATGTAACTTAGTAGTGTCAATAAATAGATTGAGTACTTCATAGTCTATGCTCTGAATCTACTGTGGGAAATCAAGATGGCTTTCAGGAATGTATAGTGGTGGAGTTTGCTTCCACCTGTAGATTATTGTAAATAGTTTGCTTCTGCTAAATTGCCATGTTATTTTGTAATCAGATGTGAATTTTTAAAAGCTACATAGTCATGGAGTTTGCTTTGCATCTGTACGTTTTGTTATTTTCTAATCATATGTGAATTTTTAAAACCTGCATATGAATGGAGTTTGCTTTACATGTGTAGTTTTTATTAAATAATTTGCTTGTGCACTTTCAAAAAATTGTTTTAAGTGAAAATCAATTTATAATTGGTTTGATGTTAGTATTTCAAACAAAGTTTGCTGGATTGTTAACCACAATATTTGTGTCCAATCTAAGTTTTTTTTGTGAGGAGAGCCATCCTAAACTCTATCTAACCTAAATGGACTACTTATATAGATAATTGGACTATCTAACCAAATGGACATACTTATATAGATAATTGGACTACTTATAGGTGATTGATTATCTTCAATAAAAAACATATTCTAATGGGTTTGACCAATAGGTGATTGATTATCTTCAATAAAAAAACATATTCTAATGGGTTTGACCAATAGGTGATTGATTATCTTCAATAAAAAAACATCTTCTAATGGGTTTGTTGATAATGGAGATAAAATTGTTTCATATTGACCTCAGTGGTTAGGATATTGTTTATATTAGTTACTCATGTCGATTTATAAAGTATGCATCAGAATTGTGTAACCAAAAGTTGAGTTTCTCACTATTAATTTTTAAATTGAACTTTGGGATTTTTACTATTTCTTCTTACTAAAAGGAAACATATGGTAATAAATTTTCCTATTGTTGATTAAGAAGTTGATGATACTACTTGATAAGTGAATGTGATGCCAAGTTGATAAAGAACACTAACACTGTAATGATCCCCATACCAAGTGAAAGAAGGTATTGATTGCTTCAAATACATAATTGCACAAATCTAAATATTATCAAAGAGTGTCGATCTACTAGAATATAAAAGGCATAAACCTTTAAAAAAGCTAGATTTAAATCCTTGATTTTAAGAAGCTTAAAAATATTAAATCTAATAAAGACAAAAAAATAAAAATAATTACCTCTAACAAATCATAATCAAATTATGGAAAATCTCAAACAAATTTAGAGGACAATAAGATGTCACAACAATAATTGTAAAAATAATTATAGAGGAAAAGTTTGCGAAAATCTGGCATTCAAACATTCCACAGAAGATCAAATGCTTTATCTGGTTGGCATATAACAAGAAATTGAACACTTGGGAACACTATAACCTTAGAGACCTAAGTCTAAGGTTGGCATATAATAATAAATTGAACACTTGGGAACATTCCATGATCTAAAGAAACCCATATTGTCATAACTATAACCTTAGAAACCTTATCATCTATATTAAATGACTCAGCAAAATATATAAAAAGAAAATTATTACAAGTTCCAAATACCATCCTTAGCTTCAAAAAGGACGGTAAGTCTCAAACTTTTCATCATAATTCTAAATACAACAATTTAAAATATTCGAATGTATCCTTAACAAATCTCCCTTCATTCAACTAGTTCCACAAATAAAATAAAACCTTCCATTCCAACCTTGAGAATGCTTGCTTCGAAAGAAAATCCACTTCTTCATTGACTTCACCATACACATGTTGAAATTGCATTGAATTCACCATACACATGTTGAAATTGCAAGTGTGCAAATGCTAAATGAAGATTTCTCATCTTGATTTTCCATCCATCCAACAAACCCACCTATAACTGATCCTTTTGCATAGAACAAAATCGCCCATAGAGCAACCAATTCACCTCAACTGTTAGTACCCCTTCACAATTCATCTTTAATTTAAACACATGGGTGTCCTTTAGTTTCAACATAAATCCTACTCCACACTTTTTTCCCCTCTCTTGAGAGACACCATCAATATAACCAAGAAGAGGCTGCTTATCATTAAAACAAGGCGCATTGGGAATTCTATATTTCTTACATTATCATTCTTTAAAATTTTCCTTAAAATCCCCAATGACCTTCAAACCAACCCTCATAGCATCCAATCATTATATTTTCTTCATAACGACAAATTTTCTCTCCCTTCATATATCTTGACAAATTTTTGACATGAAGTAAAGTTTTTGGCACCAAGATGTTTGAGACAAATGTGAATAAAGTTTTCACTTCAGCTTCATACGGTGAAAGTGCAAACAAAGACGTAGGCACTCATCAGACATGCCTTTTTCAAAACTATCAGACAGTTTCAAAATAGATTGGCGGGTTAACAAGAATTCTTATGTCTTTGCCTATGATGTTCTTTTTCTTATTAATAGGTTATACTAGTTAGGCAATGATAGATACTTGACTACCTGTTCTCACTTACCCGCTAACAATTACCTTCATGGCGTATTATTGCACCTTCCTTGGGGCAATTGCTAGTTATATATAATTTTAATTGAGGAGTTTTCACTTTACATCTATTTATTAAATTCTCTAACTAGAAAGTGCCATAGTTATCCTTTATTTCATTTTGACCAACTTAGCTATAAGAGTGAATGTTTCAAACATAATCCACTCTTTTTTATAAAAAAACATCATTTTCATTAAAACTGGATTTATTATGGTTTAATCCTCTTGAAATCAAAGTTTTCAAATTCTGAAATTGAGGTTTTTAAAGTGCAAAATATAATTATGAAAATACCAATATTTGATCATATAGTACAAGCAATGTACCCAATGTTATAATCTAAGGGATAACACAATAATGCAGTTACTACTAGTAAAGTAATACAATGTAACAAGTAATATGCAAGCATTGATACATAGAAGGAGGATACATAGACATAGAGTAATTATGAAACCAACAACAAGTAGTCATTTTTAATATATGGTCAAGATAGGTCAACCTTATACATCTCAAATATGGGTTATTTATTCATTATATTCAAATAGATATTTGTACTTATTGTAAATACCTCAGTTATTCGGCCCAACCAGTCAATCAACTCTATTAACCCGACTACCTAGTCAACTTGCTTTATTACATTGGTCGACAATTTGGCCTAGTTGTGTAGTCGACTAGGCTCTTCCAACAAGAGGAATTCATGAGGACATGCTGAGGATGTTGTCCACTCAAAACAAATGTACACAATGATGTTCACATTTTGAATAATGGGTAGACACCAAATGGATCCTAGTGCATGCAACATATTATATACATTGGCATCGACTATAGTGTGTGTGACAATTGTGTTATACATAATTAAGTGCACCAATTATTTCTTTTGTTTTCATAAGTGTATATTATATCAATTTTCCCTTTCTAGATAAATATATAGAAAAAAATGCCCTTCATTGGAGTATTTAGTCCCTTCAATATTTTGAAAACCAATTAGAAATCAAATTATAAATTTAAAAAATTAATAATAAGATTTTTTATTACAAAATTAATTAAAAATATTAACAAAAAATTAACACACACACACACACACATATATTTAACAAGAATGGGTAAATTTGTATTTATAAAAGGTTGAAAGTGATTTCACTAGAATAGTACAAAAATTTCAAACAAAGTATCATAAGTTTAACAACATTATAAAGCTCGATTACACTCATCCAAGATAATATAGGCATTAAACAAAAAACATGTTCCCTATACTTCTATAACTTCTAACATCCTGACCTTGAAGTAGCTTGCAAAACAATTTATTGCCAAACAAAATTATTAGATACTAGTGTCATTGTCCATGACCTGGTTAGCTTGACTATTCTCATCATCTTCTTTAGGATTGTCTTCAGTGTCTTCCTCCTTGGTCTCACGGTTATCTTCGGTGGTATCCTTGCAATCCATAGGCCAAGTGCCTTGATTGTTCTTCGCATCTTTGTTGCAGTCATCTAAGCTAGAGATGTTAATGGATGCATTAGCAAGCTGATAAACCATATCAACCTCAATTTCCTTTATTCTTGAACCGAAAAATTGCATTAGAGGAATTTTGAGGTCTAAAATGGGCCTCCTAAGGAAAATAATAAAATAATAGCTAAAATAATATTTATTAATTTTGGAGGAAAAAAGAAAAAATATGTTTTTTTGTGTTCGTATTTTCGACATATCTCCCTATGTTTTTACTCAAATTTCGATCGGGAGAGCTCGTTGGATGCAGAATTTGATTCCGCATCCAATGAGTACCCACAGTGCATACTTTTGACGGACCTCGCTGCCCCAAAAACAAGAAATACCTGAAGAAACGTGAAGAAACGTGGTGCTTGCTTCAAACCATATAAATATTTTACCAATTTGCATACCTTATGTTCTTGACCTTTGATAGAAAAACCTTCAAGCTGATCCATATAAACATCTTCTTTCAAGTATCCATTCAAGAAGGTTGTTTTAACATCCATATGATGTATTTTCCATCCTTTTGTGCTGCTAATGAAAACAAAGTTCAAATAGTGCCCCATTTTGCTGTAGCAGGAAATGTTTTTGTGTAATCAAGACCTTCTTTCTGTGCATATCCTTTTTCTACAAGTATCTCTTTATGTTTTTCAAGTGAGCCATTTGCTTTATACTTGTTCTTTAATATCCACTTGCATCCAATAGGTTTGGTTCCACTTGGAGGGTCCACCAACCTCCAAGTTCCATTTTTTTGTGTGAGCATCATACTCTCTTTGAATTGCACTTTTCCATACATCACTAGTTACTGCTTCTTGAAAAGATGCAGGTTCATCAAAAGCATAAAAGTTTAATTCACAATCTAATGTGACAAAATCATCATACCTTTTTGAAAATGTATTAGTGTGTGTTGATCTACGAACTTGTTGTTGTGGTGTTTGCTTTGTTTCTTCTTCAAGAGCAGGTTCATCATTATCTATGAGACTTAACTTATCCATTCCGTTAACAATATCATCAACTTTTTGACCCTCTGTTACATCAAATTTTGCATTAGAAGAACTTGTTTTTATGGAAGGAAATTCCAAAAATTGACTTAGAACAGGAATCCCTCCTTCAAGATTTGGAAGTTCATTATCCTTTTCATGATAGATTTTTTTAGAATGAAATCTATCAAGCTGAGCAAGTTGTTTATCAATAGTGTCATGCATATTTCTCAAATTCAATAAATATAACATCTCTAGAAATGATAAACTTCATGTTATCTTCATCATACAATCTATAAGTTTTAGAAGTATTAGAATATCCCAAAAAAATACACTTCCGACTTCTTGCTCCCAAATTCAATTTCTTTGTTGCTCAGGAATCAAAGCATAATATGTGGAACCGAAAATTCTAAAATGCTTGACAGTTGGAAGATGGCCATGCTGCATTTCATAAGGTGTTTTGTTTTTGTATTGTAGCAGAAGGGCATCTATTCTTAATGTAGACATCACAAATAATTTTTTCTCCCCAAAAGATTAACTTAACATTCTTAAAAAAAATCATTGGTATTATCATATTCAACAGTGTCCTATTCATACGTTCTGCCACACCATTTTGTTGTGGATTATAAGGAACAATAGTTTGATGTTTAATACAAATCTCCTGCAAATATTTTTCAAAATATTGAGATGTGTATTCACCACCATTATCAGTTTTAAGGTTTCCAATATTGAGCTGAGTTTCATTTTTAATCCACAAATGAAAATTTCTAAATGTATCAAAAGCTTGATATTTTTCTTTTTATAAATAAACCCAACACATCCTTGTAAATTCATCAATAAAATTCATTATATATTTGTTACAATTTGCTGAGGAATTGGCATGGGCCCACATAAATCTGAGTGAATAAGAACAAGCTTTCTTGAAGCTCGAAACATAGAATCATGAAAATGTTGTTTACTATGCTTGCCTAAAATACAAGCATCACATTTGGAAAGCTGTCTTGGAATAGTAGGAATCCCTTGAACTTCTTTCTGTTTCATAATTATGAGACTATCATAATTAATATGACCAAATCTAGCATGCCATAACAAGCTAGAAGAAAAATTACTGCTATGTTGAGCAAAATTTGCATAATTCTGTGAATTGGATGAGGTACCATTCAACTTTAAAAGTTTGTTATCTTCCACTCCAGTCATTACAATCACATAATCATAAGCTCTTCTAATATCAATGATACCATCAAACATATGTATTGAGTGATCTTGTTGTCTAATTTGCACAAGAGATATTAGATTTCTCTTCAATTGTGGAACATAAAGAACATCAGAAAGTATGTAATCAACAAGTACTGGAAATTGTAGTCTAACATAGCCAATTCGTGAAGGTTTTATTTGAGAATTATTTGTCAAATATACTACCCCATCAATTTGATCACTAACTGTCTCAAAGAAGTCTTTTCTAAATGTCATATGGCATGTGGCTCTAGTATCTAATAACCAAATGTCATTCCAAGAAAATGAAGTACTAAAAGCTTCTTCAATTCCAATATTACAATGTGTAACAACATAATGTGCAAATTTAGGACGGTTACCTTTATCATTTCCTTTATCTTGTATTTGCTCTTTCTTGTTAACAATTGTCTCCCAATAAGTTCTGCAATAACTGGTAGTATGACTAGTTTTTCCACATCTATAACATTGTTGAGTCTCCTTGATTAAATATTCCCCCCCTTCCTATGTACCATCCTCTTTGTCCTCTACCTCAACCTACGCTTCTATTTTCACCCTTTGCAAATTCTTCTTTTAATTTGTGTCCTTTCTGTGCTGACACAAAGTTTCTTCATTGGGATTAGACTCCTTCCCAAATGCTTTCTCTCTTTCTGCAATTTTCTCAACAAGTTTTTCAAAGGTCATAGCTTTCATATGGGCACTAGATTGAAGTGATTCTAAATAGTGAGTATAGTAAGGATAGAGAGATTTAATAAATGCAGTAATTTGAATGTCAACTTTTACACCAGTTGCATCAATATCATGGAAAATAGCTCTAATTTCATAAGCAAGTTTCATTGGATCATTATCTTTCAATTCTGTGTTAAATAACTTCATTAACAATTGTATGATTTCAAGCTCAGAATGTGAATCATACAAATCTTTTAGTTTCTTTAATTCTTCCCAAGCATTTTTGCTAGAAACTAGATGTCTACTTACTTCTTCACTTACAGAGGCAATCATCAAGGCATAATCCTTCTTGTCCTTGATTTTCCATAATGCTAACTCTTTGGTATTAGTAGGTGGTACTGATGCACTTGTATCCACTTCATCTATTGCATCTCCATCTTTCTTATCTTCAAAATTCTCATTTTCACAAATTCCATCCCACATGTCATTAAATCTAAGGGTATTTTTAACTTTACGAAACCATTCATGATAATTTTCTTTACGAGACAAAATTACTCTTGTAACACCCTGGTTTTGACCTCGTTTGAATTAAAATGTATATGATGTATATATTGTAATTAATCGTGATGTTGAGCTAAAGGAAAAATCTCCACCATCGATTTATCATTTTATGTTCCAATAATTAAAATCGTTGCCGAAGGTATATTTCGTGCTAGCCGACACAATATAATTTTGTCATCTTGTATATATATAATTTAATTAAAAAACCCAACCAGCTATGTCTATGCAACAAATAATGAGATGGGGGCATGATTTTCCTAAGGATAAGGAGGGGGAAATATTGAACCTTTGGGGCCATTGGGGAAAATCCAAATGTCAATGGGAGAACCCATGAAATAGTCAACTACCTTTCTTGTCTCATTCACCCAATCATTTAATTCTGCCAGAAAGTGGTTGAAGTAGTTATTTCATGGGGATGGGAAGAGTATGGGCATGAATTTTGAATTTGGGGAAAATCAATTTGACTTTTGGAGCAAGTAATCACCCAAAAATGCATGCCCATTTGGACATACATCCACATTCTTCATTTGCTCACGTAGGGAAATCTTGGGTGCTATTTTTGACCTCCACGATTTGGGTTGCTGTATGTTTTCTCCACGATTTTGGACCCTGGACATTTTCCCCCATCATCAGAAATCCAAGTTGGGCTCTCTCTCTCAATCAGATGGAAGTTTGTTGTGTGTGAATTTCAATTTTGGATTTGCTGTGTATTTCTTCCTCATGTGGACAGTCGTTCTTCATTTTCTGGAGCTTGAGGATGTCATTTTTGTGATGTTCTTGTTGTTGGGTTCTTCCCCAATGTTTTATGTTGCATTTCCCTAATGTTTACCAAGCTGAAAATCGTTTTTGTGTTTCCCAGCGATTTTGAGGAGAGACCACATCCTCTTGGGTGTTGTTGATGAATTCATTTTTGGCCACGTTAGGTTCAAAACATCACTAGGATACGATTTGATGTTAGTGGGTTGTTCTTACCCTCAGCAATTAATTTTGTGGCTGAATTGTTTTCCTCAACCAAGAAATAGTGTATATTACTGTGTATGCAATTGTTCTTTGGACTGTGTAGGAGTGGAAAGGAGTTTGCTTGAAAAACCTAGTGTTTTGTAGGATCCTCATAGACAGAGCTAGAGAGTTGGCTCTATTCTCTACACCCCCTGAAAAGCACTGGAAGGGAAGTCATGTCCTGAGGGACTATGTAGCAGAGAAGGGAATGATTCCTTGTGTTGGGTGTGTGTGGATGTCTTAGGAGTCAAGCTAGTTCTGGTGAAGGCATCCTTATCTCTTCAGTGAGCCCACTAGCTTAGCAGACAGTGCTTCCATCTCCTGATAACCTGATAAACCCAACTTGTTGGCTTGGTTATGTGTTGTTGTTCCCCCTTGGCAGTCTGATAAACCCAAACCTAGCTTTGGCTTGACTGATTTTTGACATATCTTTGGCTATGTGTGAGCCTGCTTAGTTTCCTTTTCCTTGGAGAAATCATGCCCATCTCAGGGGTGGCATTGTTGCTGAGAGATTAAGGAGCACAATGGCCTATGGTTGGGTGGAACGTTGCAGCGACATAGCTGGTTGCGGGAAGCTTCATTCGAAGATAAGTATTCTTGTCTATTTCATCTCTGCAATTGTATTTGTTGTTTAATGAAAATGATGAAGATGCTAAATGCTTGAATTAAACGTAATTTGCTTCTGCTGAATGTTAATTATTTATGCATCTATGCAAGTTTAGTTCAAAGCATTTCATTTTATGTTCATGGGGCAAGTTTCCCAGGTAGATAGCAACAATTGGTAGCATCCTCTTCATCGATTGGAGGGTTGGGGACGTTACAACTCCAATAATTGAAATTAAATAATTCATTGAAATTTACTTATATATTCTTTTCCTCTCTACAGATGTTCTTTAAAATCTTTTTATCTTCTAAAA
The DNA here is from genome assembly GCA_001517045.1 of Pseudotsuga menziesii. NCBI lineage: Eukaryota > Viridiplantae > Streptophyta > Pinopsida > Pinales > Pinaceae > Pseudotsuga > Pseudotsuga menziesii. The sequence continues at coordinate 11,384 of LPNX010488243.1, read as the reverse complement.
ATATTTACCCAAAGGTTTAATAATTCAATTAAAAAAAAACTTTGCACCCAAATACAAATCACGGCTTAGAAACTTTTATTTTCTAAAGAGAAATCCCCAAAAAATTGATAATTAATTTAAAGAAACCATTGCACGCAAATATGAATGGCAGATCTCTTCCTTTTTTTCTTAAAAAATAAGAAAATAATTATTCTAAACAATTACAGAAACATTTTATGTACAGTCTCCCCTTTATGTGTAGTCTTTCTTCCATAATCTTTACTAAGCAACTCTCCTTTCTTGGCGATAACTCATTTGTCAGCTCCTCCTTCACAGGATCCTTCTCTCTCACCAATGCTTCGTTGCTTTGCTCTGATACCATCGGCATAGGCCGTGAAGAACCTCAATAATGAATGTATTATTACGTAGATGAGTATTACATATAAATGAAATAAAAACAGTTATCTATAGTTAGGTAACGATATTATTAACTAGAATTTACTAACTAATAACTGGAATATTATTTACAATGAAATCCCAAAGGATTATTCAACAAACCACTGATTTGGGCACTGGGAGCGATGCCCTTGCCACAGGTAATGGCTAAAGGGGTGTGCATTGATTTGGACAGTGGGAGTGGTGCCCTTGCCATAGGTTTGGCGTGGTTACTAGACCCAGAAGGCCACGTAGTGGCAGTGGATCTCAGCCATGTTGCGCTATCCATTGCTCACTACAATGTGCAGAGATATGAGTTGCAGGTATTGTCAAAACCCCAAATTTTCACAAAAATTTAAAATTTTGAGATAACATGAAATGCTAAATCTGTGGTTTACTAACAGCTAATGGTTAGAAGAAAAAGAAACAGTCCAATGATTAGTATTACATAATTTCAAATTATGATAACTAAAACAGTTTTCTTTTCATAACATAATAAGGTTTACTTGCGCTTTGTTTTTATTTTAGTTTACTGATGAGTCTTCTTTATGGCAAGTAGGTGGAATCTAACTTTGAATCCTAGGCTTACTTAGCATTTATGCTAACGCAGAAAGATTACTGGTTCTTACAATTTTACAGGTATGATCGACAAGTAAATGTTTCAAATTCATAAAGTATCAAGAAGTGTTTCTATTTGCAAATAAAATGCTTAGTATATAAGCTGATAAATTTCCAAGCAACCTCCGTGAGGTAACGTAGTTTGCTTTCTTCAGTTTTTCTTGTAAACGAAGTTTAAATAAATGAGTTCCTTACTTTATCAAACATAGCGACAATAAGGATACTTACTATGGCTCTAAACTTGTAATCTTAGTTGCATAGTAACATCTACCTGATATGCCTATCTTGCAACGATGATACTAATTGTACTATTGGTTATTACACATTATCACCCCACTTACTTGAATATCAAGTTGATCGATATTTAACTTCTGTAGGGAAACTTATAGCATGTAGAACTTTTTGACATTATAAGTTTGATTAGTGTAAAAACAATAGCGTCTTTTCACATGAAACACTGTTTGCCTCTACTTCATAAATCTAAGTCAATCCATGTGGTTCTATTGATTATAGACTCGAGTAGGATTAATCCATTGCAATTCTTATTATTTCTATAATGCTTTTCTTATATTAAGTTACTGTCTATAATAGCTTTTAAGGTAGATGTTTTCTATAATGATCAACCTTCCATCTTATGCTAAGCACCAATTATCTTTTATAATCATAAAATCATCCTACCAATAAATTTAATCATGGTAAATTACTAACAAAAGCCAAGTTGAGAAACAACTATTGACTATTAAAGTCTAATCCCAATTTGAACTATGTAAAAGAATTCAATATATATTCTTCTACCATACTAGCCAACTTTATAGTTTGTTTCCAATCGAAACATTGGTTTTATAAGGGTTATAAACATGCATAAACTATTATGTTTATAAACATACAATTCTGTAATTTGTTCGAAGGTTCTAAACAAGTCTAAAACAAAATTGAACTTGTAAAGAATTCATGATTCTACTCTTTACTATGCTATCCAACTTTATAATTATCACCACTTGAGTTGTGGGTTTAAAGGAGTATAACATTGCATAGACCATAATGTATATAAACATAGAAATCTATAGTTGTTCGATGGTTTTAAATAATTAAACTTGGACTTTTTCATATAACAAATGGTTATTATACTTTGCTAGGGTTAACGTTGATAAAATATGGTTAACAAAACACTCACATTGTAATATCGACATTACGATATAATTTGATGAATTACATCCATCCCAAGCTGATTGGTTTAAGAGTGAAAGGTTTGTTTTATATACCAAGCATATTCACAATGCTTTACAAGCATAAACAACTATAATAGTTTCGAAGAGTTTTAAGAAAAGATTTTGGGTTGTATAATGACTATATGATTACCAAACCTTTGTTAGGTCAACGTCCCGAAAATCATTGTTTACCCAACGCCAAATCAACGCTAATCAACATTATGCTATATATGTGTTATGTTAACGTTGAGTTATATATATGAATACATATTATAGTTCCTGCATCGCTTGTTAATAAATCATTGTATAAATAATTGGAAATTATTGGAATGCAGGTGACTATAGAGCTCGACCCATGCATGGTTTGATTTTCTAGTGGGCACGTGGACTTCCCCTGACCGTGCACTGGAGATATAAGTTCATTGCAACCCTAGCCCATCGTCATTTTCCCTCTGCAGTTCACGCGGGCCTTCAGCTGCTCTGCAAGACTTTCATGGCGGTCGTGAGACCCTTTTGGTTCTAGTTTTCTCTGAGTCTTGGTTAATGTTGCTTCAGCCTCCAGTACTCGGTCTTATTGCCCTTTCTTTGTACTATGGGTCTTTACTCTGCAAGGGTTTGTTGGTTGTTGCTTAGCACTTGCATGTGGTCTGTCTGTGACTTCATTTTTCCTTTCTTTCGTGTCCTGTCACTTCTGTGCGAAGCTGTGGCTTCACTGCTGTTAGTGTGTTCCTTCACCATTGTCGTAGGGTTTGGAGCTTTGTGTTCATGCCTTGCTGTTGGTGACAGTCTCAATACTAACTGTTTATTTTCTTTATTCAGGTATATATATTACCCATATTAAATTCGTGTTTACAATAGGTTTTTATTAGAAAAATGATTTCAAGCTAACACACCGTGATATGCACTTGCAGGAACCTGTGACCACTCTTTGCGAAAAATGATGAAGATGCTGCTAACTGTCTTCGTGGCTCTTAGCTCCGAAACTGGTAAGCCCTAGTTTTCAATGAACAAGTTCTTCCCTTACTTATAACAGGGTAGTCGATTAGGAAAACTTCTGAGCTTGGAAACTTGTCCAGCCTCGCCATTGTCTGTGTAGTTTATTTTTATAAGTTAATGTTGGTTTTTATACTGTTTACAAACCCTCTCTTCGTCGATGGGTAGCCTTGACCGTGAGCTGGGTGTTGTATTTGGTTTTAAAGTTCAGCCTTCTGGCTTGTTAATGTAATGAAATGGATTTTAAGATAGTTTGTCTTCGAGCTTAGACTCATTTTTGCAGTATACTATTTGGTGACTCTGTGTAAATAGGGTTTTTACCCTATCCGACTATGAATAAATAAATTTACTATTTATTGTGTTTTGTGATATAATGTCTTTATTTTAAGCTATAACTGTAACTCCTTTGTAGATTAATTTGTAATAACTCTATGTTTGCTCAGAAATAAGAGCTAGGGTTTCCTGAATGAAACCCTTGTTTACCAACTTCTTTTAATTTAATTAAACTGGTGCTAATACTTGTTTTAATTTTGTTTTAAGTTAATGTTATTACAGATGTGTATTGAATATCTTTTAATTGCATTTGTACATATGTGGCAATAAGGACTGTAACCGGTCTTTGATAGTTTTATTGTTTCTTGAATAGCGGTCCAAATAATAGGATTATAGCTTAAAAGTTTTTATTTTAAATAATAAATTTAATATAGGGTTTCGACCCTGTAGTCTCTCGTGCAAGTATAAACCTGTTATGGAACAGTTTTTTTTTACATAAATATATATATTTTCATACTGGTTAGTATCGTATTCTTGTTGTTTTTATTTACTTAAATGATAAAAGAATTTGAAAGATAAACATAGATTTTTAAATAAGTTTCTTCTTGATAAAATAAATAGTTTTCATAATACTCTCCTTAGTTAATAGTAACCGTTAGTCTTGGTTTATTATTATTAGAAAATAACCTATATAATTAATAGGTTATACCTTTATTGAACTGAATGTAAACAAAGTAGTTTAACTTTGTTTCTTCTACTGCATATGCAACTGGTTAATAAATAAACACAAATAAAATATATATATAACATAACACAGTTTACCCTCCTGCATATTTTAATTTCAATAAAAAGGATAATATACTGTGTATAAGCATAACATCTTATCTACCAGGGTACTTTCTTAATATAATAATCCTTCTACCTATTCTGGGTTATTGCTATTTATTTTTCAGTATAATTACATAAATAAGCTCATTAAACAATAAACATAGATAAATAGATTATTGTTCTTATAATAGTAACCTATATATTGCATTAAATTACTCTACTCTTTTGAAATGCATAAAACATCTATTCATTTCAGTCTCTTATGATTTCCTTCATCTACTTTAAATACTCTGTCTATGCTGGAGTACAGTTTGGTCCTTCCAGATGTGGAAAAACACAGATTAGAATTATTTTCCATCTATTTCATATTCATTCTTTCTATAATCTAAAAGATTACTAACTCTAACATTTTACAACTAAATATTTAACATTCATTCAACAGTCAGATTCACATTTAACTATCTAACACAGCAAAACAAAGAATGTAGAACCTGATTAGGATGGACAACAACAGCGTTAGGAGGTCGTTCCTCCCTACCAACTCCTGGAGAGCGCTCAAACAACACTTCCTCAAGACCCCCGAGCATGTTCCTGTTCTTCTTGGCTGAGAACTGGTGGAGCATGCAAACAATAGACTAGTCCAATGACTCAGAAAACATTCTGCACTCAGCAGTAAGATCCTTCAGCTGAAAAGCTCCACTAGATCACTTAACAGTTAACCCCTCAAACTCTTTCCACAAATTCCCTTGCCATTGAATTTCTCTAAAGTACATTGAACTGAATGATCACTTCTCTAGAATGAGCAGTCACAGCTCTCTTCAATGGGCATTTTTATAAAGATTACCTAGGTCTTTTGGGTCAGTTGTCATTAATTGAGCCACCTGCTCTGATCCCACTTTCTTGGGGGATCATGACCCCAAATGTAGGGAGGTTTCCACCTGCAATAGTTGGAAGTGGTTTGAGGATGCTGCCTCATGTATGTTTTCTCTCCACCCAGTCTCCTCGACCAATTTGACGAGTGAACACTCTTTTAACAGCTCTCCTAAGCTGTTGTCTCCACCTTTATTTATTTATAATTAAAATATTCAGAATTACATTAAATATCCTTGACTATGCTGAGTCATCAATTACAACTTAGCATAAAATTTAACATATTGTCTTTAAATAAAATCAAATAAAATAATATTGTTTTTGCAAAATTGGGGCATGTGACATACACACCCCCTTAGAACATAACATCGTCCTCGATGTTATTTATTATTCATCCTCAGAATTCCCCTGGAACAGAATTGGATATGCATTTCGCATATTACTTTCCAATTCCCAGGTGGCTTCCTCTGGACTAAGGTGCTTCCATTGCACGTTCACTTGTCCAATGGTGCGGTTCCGAAGTGTGATCTCCCTTCGCCCGAGGATACAGTTCGGTTCCACCAGAAAATATCCTTCTGGTTCCACCTGTACATCATTCTAGTTAACAACATAAGTAGCATCATGAACATATTTATTTAATATAGAAATGTGAAAAACATTATGTACTCTTAAATTGGGTGGTAATGCTAATTGATAAGCTACTTGTCCAATCCTGGACATAATTTCAAAGGGACCACGGTAACGAGGTGCTAGTTTTGCACAAATCCCCAATCTCAGAGAGCTCTTTTTGGGCCTCACCTCAATGAACACATGTTCACCTACCTGAAACTCCTTTGGAGTTAATTTAAGGTCTGCTTGACTTTTCTGTCAATCATGTGCAACTTTCAGATTACCTTGTACCTGCTTTACCATTTCTTCCATTTCCTTTAACAATTCAGGACCTAATACCAATCTATCCACCGGATTACTCCAAGAGATAGGAGTATTACATTACCTTCCATACAAAATTTCGAAAGGACTAAATCTGGCTGATGTCTAATAATTATTATTATAAGCAAATTCTACCAGATGCAAATAATCCTCCCATTTACCTGGCTGGTCCTTCACATACATTCTTAATAAATCTTCCAGTAATTGGTTTACTCTTTTAGTTTGTCCATCTATTTGAGGATGGAACAAAGCACTAAAATTTAATGTAGTGTTTAATCCTTTAAACATAGACTCCCAAAATTTTCCTATAAATTTAGGATCTCTATATGAGATTATGACTTTTGGTATTCCATGCAATTGGAAAATCTGTTTTAATATCAGCTATGTTTGTAGCTTTATATGTAGTTTTAACAGGTATAAAGTGAGTTTCTTTACTTAACTTATCGACTACTACCATGATAGAATCATTTAAATTTTGATTTCTAGGCAGTCCAGTAACAAAATCGAGACTGATTATCTCCCATTTCCAGCTGGGTGTTGATGTTCAGTTTTCACCTGCTGACATTCAAAACACTTAGTGATATATTTTGCTACTTCAGTCTTCATATTTGGCCAAAAATATTCTTTTCTTAACATAGTTATAGTCTTTTGATAGCCTGGATGACTTGAGTATGGATTTTTGTGGATTTCATCCAAAATTAATAGCTTGAATTTAGGTACATTAGGTACATACATTTTTTCTTTATACAGTAAAAATTCTTTGGCATTCAAACTATACCCTTTACTTAAGCTTTCTGTTGGATTTTCTTTATTTTTAGCTTGTAAATTTTGGTAAATTTCATCTTGTTCTATTCCTGCTTTAAGCTGTTCATCCAAATTTGTAGTATAAGTGCTGATAACTGCTGCAAAATTCAGCCTTGCATTCTTACTTAATGCATCAGCAACTTTATTTTCTTTACCTTTAATGTGATGAATTTCGAAATCATACTCACTTAGAAAAGCTAGCCACCTAGCTTGTCTGGCATTTAGATTAGGCTGATCTAACAGATACTTTAATCCTTTATTATCAGTCATTAAAATAAATTTTCTGCCGATTAGGTGATATCGCCACATCTTTAGAGCATGTATAACAGCTGCTAATTCCAGATCATAAGTTGCATAATTCTTTGCATGAATTTTTAATTTTCTTGACTCATAGGAAATAACATGCCCTTCTTGAGTCAAAACACCACCTTAGCCATCGTTGCATGCATCAGTGCACACTACAAATTCTTTATTTGGATCAACTATTCTTAAAATAGGTGCACTGGTTAATAAAGTTTTTAACTTTTTAAAGCTTTCCTCACATTTCTGGTTCCATTCAAACTTCTTTCCTTTCTTCTGCAAGGAAGTTATCGGATTCGCGATCCTCGAAAAACCTTCAATGAACCTCTGGTAATAACCGGTAATTCCCATGAAAGATCGAACATCAGTTACATCCTTAGGAACCGGCCAATCTTCGATTGCCCTTATGTTTTCAGAATCTACTGAAATCCCTTCCTTGGTCACCACTTGACCTAAGTACTGAATCTTATCCTTGAAGAAATCGCATTTACTAAACTTTGCAAAGAGTTGATGATCTCGTAACTCTTGCAAAACAAATTTTAAATGTTCTTTATGTTCTTCATCAGTTTTTGAATACATTAATATATCATCGATGAACATGACTACAAACTTATCTAGATACTTATGCATAACGTTATTCATTAAACACATAAAAATAGCTGGGGCATTAGTAATCCCGAATGGCATGACGACAAACTCGTAATGGCCATATCGAGTTCTAAAAGCTGTCTTAAAGATGTCTTCATCTTTAATCATAACTTGATGATATCTAGACCTTAAATCTATTTTCGAGAACACCGTGGCTCGACGTAGTTGATCAAACATATCATCTATGTGGGGCAACGGGTATTGATTTTTAATGGTCATCTTATTCAACTGACGGTAATCTATGTAAAGTCGCATGGTTCCGTCCTTTTTCTTAACGAAGATGACAGGTGCCCCCCAGGGAGACACACTAGATCGAATATACTTTTTATCAATTAGTTCTTTTAATTGAGACTTTAATTCATTAAGTTCAAGAATGTTCATTCGATAAGGGGCCTTTGAGCTAGGTATTGCACCAGGTACCAGCTCAATGGTGAAATCCAATTCCCTTTTTGGAGGTAGTCTCGGAATTTCTTCAGGGAATACATCAACATGTTCTCTTAAGACTGGTATGTCTTCCAATTTTAATTTATCTATCTTATTTAGATTCTCCTCATCAGTTATTGTTACTGCATAAGCTTTACAACCCTTCCTAACAACTCTCTTAAGCTGTAGAGTAGAAATCTGCCTTATAGTGGTTTTTCTAGGGATTCCTTTTACACTTACTGGTTTTTCATCACTGTTTAAACATGTGAAGGTTTTATCATAACAATTTAAAATTACCCTATGTTGTTCTAACCAATCCATACCGATCAGTAAATCATAAGAACCAAGCGGTAATACATTAAGCTTCACAACAGTTTCAAAATGATCCATAACTACTATGCATTCTTTTACAAAACAAGTTACCTTTCTTTTAGCACCAGTGGCTAACTGAACTAACCAAGAATTTTCAAATTTTTCAACAGGCAACTTACATTTTTCTACCATTTTAGGTGAAATATAACTGAGACTAGCTCCTGGATCAATCAAAATAGTTATAGGGGTTTGATTTATTATACCTTCTACTTCCACCATGGAAGTTTGATATTCTGCTTGTCGATTCTCCAAGGCTGCATTGATTCTGGGCATAGTCCTCGCTAATTCTCCAACAGTCATTTCCTCCTGTATGGTATGAATATTACTGACAGTCTTTTTTCGATTAGGACAGATTGATGCATAGTGTGGGCCATTACATTCCCAGCACTTTATAGGTTCTTTGCGCTCAAATTTCTTGGTGTAATTACCATGGTTATTAGCAAATTCTTTACCCTTAGATTTATTCTGATTGCTTGGTGAATTATTCTTATTTCCTTGGAAATTTTTGTTAGGAAAATTTCTGGCCTTATTGTTCTTAGAATTTCTGTTGGGCACAAAGTCTTTCTTCTTTTGATCATACTAATTATTATTCTTCTTGGCCTTCCAATTGGCTATGCTTTCCTTCTTTCGATTATGTTCATAATAGAAGTTGGCTTTCCTCATGGCTGTCGGGCTCTGATCTACCAATGTGAATCAATCCTTAAATTTATATCAATCCGACTCAGTAAACTTCGAGGCACATCCAAGTTTTAGGACTTAGAGCTAGACTTGTTTGGAAAATTTAATTATCTACGAATTGAACCTACTGACAGATAAAAAAAACTACTGTAACTTAAAGATACAAAAATCCTTTTACAGGGATAACTTCATTTGTTTCTTTTCAAGTACACAACAATCGATTTATGAAAGCAATCTATTGATGAAAGGACAGAGATAAAAAAAACAATTAATCAATAACTCTAACCCTAAGATACAGACTACAAAGCTCTGCCTGACATTCCAGCGCTGAATGAACAATTAACCATTAAATTCCCTTACAGGACAATGTTCGTAATTTATAATTTTTCTAACACTTTATCTTTAAATGAGCAGCAATGTATAGCATAGTGAAATCACAGTATGAACCGTTCTTTTAATATTTAAAATAAATGACAGAGCTCATGTAAATGTAAGTAATGTGCAGCATATTAAAATCGTAGCTTGAACCATTAAATGAGAGAACAGAACTGTAATAAAATCGATTTAAAACTAGCTGAATTCGTTCTGTAATAATAAACTAAAAACTACTGGGATTAACACATACCAATGGCACGATTTAAATAGCTTGCATCACATGAAATCGTTGCAATCACCCAAATCGCTACACCGGCAAGTAAAAGAATGTGTAAACTCAACAATGGGGGCCCTCCAGTGCCTCCTTCACACACCAATTGAAGATTTACAGAACTGAAACTCTAAATGTATTCACCATAAATCAATTACATAGAAAAACCACGCAGTTTAGAAGCAATATGCGTTCTTCCCAAAATCGTGATCATTCTTCATTGTTTTGTGAAGTACTTATACAAATTCAAAAGAAAACTGGAAATGCTACAATCCTGTAAACTAATTAATGAACATAGCCATCGAGATCCTCATCAGAATCGTGAAACTCAACAAAATCAAAACTGCCCCCTTCTTTTGTGCTGAACAGGAGCACAAGTGGTCGCCTTTGACTGAGGTTGACTTGACATCTGTAAAGGCCACATCACCTATCCGTTGAATGTTCATCCATGCTTGGACACTGAGGATCTTTCCTCTATCTGCCAATTCCCGCCTAGCTGTCTTGCAAATGCTCAATCTTGGAGATAATACGGGAAGTTAGTACATCCCGTAATCTAAATAAAAATCTTAGTTAAAATGCTTAAAAAGTCTCAAAACTCAATTTATTAGAAAGTAATGACATTATACCTCTTAACCAAGGTTCATGGGTGAACTTTAAAGCTTTTCTAATCAAAATGAAGGTTTTATAAAGGGAAATGAAGGATATCTAAGTGGAAAAAAGATATCAAAACGGTACCCAACATCTCCCCCAAGAGGAAACTGCTACATGTCCTCATGCCAAAAAAATTTGACCCTGTTCAAAACCAAAATTTTTACTGCTGATCATCCTGCTTCTAGTCTTCTGTTTGTGATGATGCATCTGTTGAAGCCCGAGATGCATAAAGGACCTTCAGTCTTTCATACTTAGCCTTATAAACCTTCCTTTGCTTATACCATCTATATGCTTGTTTAGTGATGCATGTCCTCTGAACCTTCAGCTTCAAATTGAATTCTCTTAACTTCTCATTCTTTTGTTCAAGTTCCTTTATTTCAAATTTCAGTCTCTTAATCTCTTTATTGTTTTTAGAAGCCTTCTTTTTCTTCATTTTTATTGGAAGCTGCTCAGAATTTGCATCCATCCGCAATTCCTCATGCTCTTGTGCTGAATATTCTTTTTCCTCTTCAATAGCTTGCTGCTCTGAGAAAAGAGAACTTGAACCTTTGGGTAATTCCTGTCCAAAATACTTTTCTTTTTCCTTCTCTTCCTGGTCTAAGAAGAGGTTGATCCTTTTTGTCTGCTTGATCACCTCATCAGGATCTTGGATATCTTGTCCTTTTTCAGCTGCTGGATATTCTTCTTGACTCTCCAAGGTTTGTATATGTTCTTCATCTTCTAATGCT
>LPNX010488229.1:364541-416437 GCA_001517045.1 Pseudotsuga menziesii | reverse complement strand
AGAAGGGAGGGATGGGGTGGAGGTAGGGTCGAGGGGGAAGGGAAGAGAAGGGAGGGAAGAGGAGGAGAAGGAGTGGGGGAGGAGCGAGGGAGGGAAGAGGAGAAAGTAGGGCCTGGGAGAGAGGAGGAGGAGGAGGAGGTAGAGGGAGGGAGGAGGCAGATGTCAGGTTGAGGGGAGAGGGAGGAGAATGGAGGGAGGAGGAGGAGGATTGGGGGAGGAGAAGGGAAGGGAAGAAGAGGAACCAAGGTTTGGGAGAGAGAGGAGGAGGATGACACAGAGGGAGGGTGGAGGAGAGAGGGAGGGGGGAAAAGGTGGAGGAGGGAGAGAGGAGGCAGAGGTAGAGTGTAGGAGAGATGGAGGAGGTGGAGGGGGAGGAGAAGGAGAAGGGAGGGAGGAGGAGGAGGATGAGGGAGTGGGTGGCCGAGGGATAGAGGAAGAGGAGGGAGGTGGGTGGTGGAGGAGGGAGAGAGAGGAGGAGGAGGAAAAGGGAGGGGGGAGAGGAGAGGGAGAAGGGAGGGAAGAGGAGGAGGAGGAGTGAGGGAGGGAGAGGGGAGCATGGGGGTGAAGGAGAGAGGGAGGGGGGAGGGAGTTAGAGAGAGGAGGAGGGGGGGGGGGAGGGGGAGAGGGGGAGGGGGGAGGGAGAGGGGGGGGGGGGAGGAGAGAGGGAGGAGGAGGAGGATGAGGGAGTGGGTGGCCGAGGGATAGAGGAAGAGGAGGGAGCTTGGAGGTGGAGGAGGGAGAGAGAGGAGGAGGAGGAAAAGGGAGGGGGGAGAGGAGAGGGAGAAGGGAGGGAAGAGGAGGAGGAGGAGTGAGGGAGGGAGAGGGGAGCATGGGGGTGAAGGAGAGAGGGAGGGGGGAGGGAGTTAGAGAGAGGAGGAGGGGGGGGGGGAGGGGGAGGAGGTAAAGGGAGGGGGGAGAGGAGAGCGAGAAGGGACCGAAGAGAAGGAGGAGGAGCAAGAGAGGGAGAGGGGAGAAGGGGTTGAAGGATAGAGGGAGGAGGGAGGGAGTTGGAGAGAGGAGGAGGGGGAGGAGGAGGAGGAGGAGGCAGAGTGGAGGAGGAGGAGAAAGGGAGAGGTGTTGATGAAGAGGAGGAGTATTGGAAGGGAGAGGGGTGGAGGAAGAGGAGGAGTGAAAGGGAGAGGCGTGGAGGACAAGGAGGAGTGCAAGGGAGAGCGGTGGAGGACAAATACAAGGCGGAATGGAAGGTATAGGGATGGAGGAAGAGGAGTGAAGGGAGAGGGGTGGAATAATAAGAGGAAGGAAGGAGTGGGAGAGGGAGGAGAGGGAGGAGGAGGGAATGAGAAGGGAGGAGGGGGAGAGGAGGATGGATGGACGAGGGAGATCAGAGGAGGGAAGGTGAGGAAGAGAGGAGGAGGAGGAGGAAGAGGGAGGGTGGAGATGAGAGGGGAGAGAATGGAAGGGGTGGGACAAGGAGGAGGAGCAAGGGAGAGAGAGAAGAGGAGGGAGGGAATGCGAGAGAGGAGGAGGAGGAGGTAGAGGTATGGCATGGGAGATAGGAGGAGGAGAGAAGGTGGAGGAGAGAGGAAGGAGGGAGGGATTTGGAGAGAGGAGGACGTGGACAAGGAGGAGTAGGAGGAAGGGAGATGGGTGGAAAAAGAAGAGGAGTGGAAGGGAGAGGGATGGAAGAAGAGGAGGAGTGCAAGGAAGAGGGGTGGAGTGGAAGGGAGATGGGTGGGGGATAAGGAGGAGTGTAAGGGAGAGGGTTGTAGGATGAGGACAAGGTGGAGTGGAAGGGAGAGGGATGGAGGAAGAGGAGTAGGAGGAGTGGAAGGGAGAAGAATAAGAGGGAGGAAGGATTGGGGGAGGGAGGAGAGAGAGAGGAGGAGGAGGTGGGAATAGGGGGAGAGGGAGGAGGAGGAGGAGGAGGAGGCAGAGCAAAAGGGAGATGGGTGGAGGAAGAGGAGGAAGAAAGGAGTGGGGCATGGAGGAGACAGAGAAGTAGGAAAGGATAATGGGAGGGAGGAAGGATAAAGGAGGAGGGATGACGAGGGAGAAAGGAGGAGGTAGGACTAGGGGGAGGAGGATTAGGGAGGGAGGGGGTGTAGGAAGGAGGGAAAAGGGAGTGTGGGGGAGAGAGTAGGAGGAGGCAAAGCGATGGTGGAGGGGAGAGGAAGTGAGTAGGAGGAGGAGGAGCGAGGAGGGAAGAGGAGGAGGGAGGACATGGGAGAGAGGAGGAGGAGGAAGAGGGGGAGTGGAGGAAAGAGGGAGGAGCGATAAGGTGGAGGACGAAGAGAGGAGGAGGAGGAGGAGGAGGATGAGGTAGAGGTAGAGTAGAGGAGAGAGGGAGGAGGGGGTGGAGGAGGAGGAAAGGAGGGGGTGTAGGAGGAGGAGGAGAGGAAGGAGGGGGAGGGGGAGGAGAAGGAGAAGTGAGGGAGGAGGAGAAGCGAGAAGGGGCATGTAGGAGGTGGATTGAGGAGGTTCAGGGAGAGGCGTAAAATCATGATATATTTTATTTGTTGAAACTATATTCATAAAATCAAGAGGTTGCTTTAGCAATTGGACTTATGAAGTTGTTTACATGAAAAAACTTGAAGCAGACTTTAAGTGTTACCTTTTAGAAATTATTCAAATGATATTACAACATACAAAACATGTATGCTGTAATACCATAATGTCTGATTTGGTCAAACAATCTCCATAAAAATAGGAGTCTGTTTTTATTTAGTAAAACTATATCAGTATCATATTAGGATGTTGTTGTTTTAATTTGTTTATTTATAACATGGATATGTAAGTCCCAATCAATTAAACTTATTGACTACTTAACCAATTTCCATTGATGTAATCTATGAGATTGATGGGTGGCCATCACTTATTTACAATGATTTCCCATGTTTCTTGTACTATACGAAGGTATCCATTACTTAACCAATGGCCATTGGTATGAAATTTTGGTATATGAAATAGGATTTCTTCTTGGTATGAAATTATATATTTAAAATCAACTTTGATTCAAGCAATATGCTATTCATCCGTAAATAGAAGGCATATCATAGGGAAATATGTTTCCAATTCTTTGATTAACCAATGTTATGTTCATTTGTAAACATGACATAGAATTGTATGTTTCAAACTAGTATTTTGTTCATTTTTACATAACCAAAATTAATTTTCACATAACTAAAGTTTATTTTAAGAAGTCGTAAATTAATTTTGAAAAGCCATATTCCTATCATCTTGAATTCAATTCAAGTACCCATTCATATAAATATTTTTCAATGAAAATTAAAAATCTAAACTATGACAATCCAACAAAATGTAGACTAACAATAAAATAATTACATATAAATCAACTAAAGTTTAATTTATAATTGAAGCAATTCATCATTTCATGTTTCAAAACACGAGATATTACATTTTCCTATCATATCAGGGAAAAAATGATATCAATACATTGTTTATTTACAGTTCCCAAATCTATTTTCCAAAACTAGGAACAAGAACAACCCTAATTACTCTTAAATAGTAACAATAAATCATGCAAATTTATAAAAAATCCTTCCCGAAGGATATATTATGAATTTGGAGCACTTTGATTATAAAAGAATTATAAATTGAGTATATATATATATATATATATATCCATGAAAAATACATTAGAAAGGCATAAACTACTATATTGCATAAATATATTCTAAATAATCGATAGAATGCAATTAAAATGTACACTAATTTCTCATTGAGTACATCAAAGAATCAACTTATTAAACTTGATTTACTTTTTGTTGAGAATAAAAGTTAGTAGTCATGAATTCAAAGCAAGTCCTATATATATCTAGTTTTCCTTTGCATAGTGCTTGGATTCTCATTTTTTCTCTACTCTTTGGATTGATTTATCTTGTCCATTAGATTATATATGTGATATGCGCATTTACGCTTGTTTTGTTGCTTGGATACCATTCCCATAAGAAGTTCCCTTGTAATTATATATAATCTTCTTCGCATGGCCTATACTTTGGCCTCTATAACACTGAGTTCCTGTATTAAAAAATCATAAGATGAGTATATATACCCACAAAAATATATACTCTGACAAAAAGTCAACTATCATACTGCAGAAATAAATCACAATAATATAATAGAATCCAATTAACAAGTACACCATTTTCTCATTAAATGCATCAAATAAAAAACTTATTAAACTCTATGCAATTTCAATTGATACTAGAATTTACCATGGTCATAAATTCATTGCAATTCCTATATAAGCACTAGGAGACATTAGGAACGCTGCACTGAAATTTGTTTAAGTCCAACCCACCACAAACCTTAGAAAACTTATTGGTAAAATATTTTGTTAGAATTATGTTTGGCAGATAACACATACTTATTATGAGGACAAGTGGATGTGTGATGTAAGGTAGTTATGGTGACTATATCTTCTCACATTGTCTTTGATTCAACACTAGTCCTTTTAGTTTCACGATATAGATAAATATACAATACGACAAAACTAATAATTGCACAAAAATAAATTGATGGTTGCAACAACTTACAACACAGTAATAATGAATTTGATGGTTTTGTGGTGTAAATATTGGTAGATTGAAGAACCCATAAAATCTAGTCAAATCAATGGATTTGATACCAATGTAAGTAACAACCCCTATTTCTACTATTTAGTTGATAGAATATTTTTGCAATGTATAAGAATATATTGAACAATAATTAATTTATAGAATGGTTATTACAATGAGCCTTGTAGTATACTTATATACATTGATTGTTGATGAGGTGAAGTGGTATGTACACTTTGACTTTTCATTAGCCTATTCCTATCATTATCATTATATTTATTTTTACATTTGGTACATAATATTTAAACATTAATGCCTCCGTCCTTTTAAGTATTATCCATTTATATTGTTAAAATTTATTAGTGCAGAAATTCTAATACATATAGATCTTTTATTCCTTAAGCACTATAAGCATTAACACATAATCCGTACTCATAAAACATCTAATCCCCAACACATATGATTTTTATAACCCCTATGGTCAATACCCTCTATGAACCATAACTAATAAACCATATAATTCCTCTTAAATAGAACCTTAATATAATTCATGCAACCACCACTCCAAAATATAATATACCCTTGAATTTGTTTGTTTATAACATGGATAAGTAATTCCTAATCAATTAAACTTATCGATTGATTAACCAATTTCCATTGATATCACCTATGATATTGATGGGTGTCCATCATTTACTTACAATGATTTTCTACTATGCTTGTGCTATGCGAAGATATCGATTACTTAACCAATGGCCACTGGTATGAAATTTTGGTATAAGAAATAGGCTTCCTTCTTGGTATGAAATTATATATTTAAAATCCACTTTGATTCAACCAATATTCTATTCATCTATAAATACATAGCATATCATAGGAAAACATGTTTCCAATTCTTTGATTAACTGATGTTATGTTCATTTGTAAACACGACATAGAATTGTATGTTTCAAACTAGTATTTTGTTTATTTTTACATAACTAAATTTAATTTTAAAAAGGCATAAAATAATTTTGAAAATACGTATTTTTATCATCCTGAAATCAATTCAAGTACTCATTAATTCAAATGTTTTTAAATGACAATTAAACATCTAAATTATGGAAATCCCACAAAATGTATACTAACAACAAAATAATTACATATGAATCAACTAAAGTTTAGTTCATAATTGAAGCAATTCATCGTTTCATCTTCCGAAAAAAGAGACATTAAATTTGCATATATCATATTAGGGAATAAATGATAGCAATACATTGTTTATTTACAGTTCCCAAATCTATTTCCCAAAACTAGGAACAAGAACAACCCTAATCACTCTTAAATAGTAACAATAAAACATGCAAATTTATCAAAAAGCCTGCTTGAACGATATCTTATAAATTTTGTGCTCTTTAATGATAAAAAATCATAAATTGATCATATATATATATCTAGCAAAAATACATTAGAAAAGCATAAACGACTATATTGCATAAATATATTCTAAATAATCGATAGAACGCAATTAAAATGTACACTATTTTCTCATTAAGTACATCAAACAATAATCTTATTAAACTTGATTTACTTTCCATTGAGAATAAAAGTTAGTTGTCATGAATTTAAAGCAATTCCTATATATATCTACTTTTCCTTTGCATACTGCAAGTGTTCTCATTTTTTCTCTACTCTTTCGATTCATTTATCTTGTGCCTTAGATTTTGTATGTGATAGAGGTGTTTATGTTTGTTTGGTTTCTTGGATACCCTTACTCTAAGTAGTTCCATTGGAATTATATATAATATTCTTCGCATAGCCTATTCTTTGGCCTCCATAACATTGAGTTCCTGGATTAAAAAATAATAATATGAGTAGATATACCCACACAAATATATATTGCGACAAAAGGTCAATTACCATACTACAGAAATAAATCACAATAATCTAATAGAATGCAATTAAAAAGTACACCATTTTCTCACTAATTTCATCAAATTAACAACTTATTAAACTCTATGCAATTTCAATTGAGACTAGAATTTAGCACACTTGTAAATCCATTGCAATTCCTATATAAGCACTATGAGACATTAGGAACACTGCATTGAAATTTGTTCAAGTCCAACCCACCACAAACCTTAGCAAACTAATCGGTAAAATATTTTTTTTAAATTATGTTTGGCACATAACACATACTTATTATGAGGACAAGTGGATGTGTGATGTGAGGAAGTTATGGTGACTATATCTTCTCACATTGTCTTTGATTCAACACTAGCCCTTTTAGTTTCATGATATAGATAAATATACTATAAGATAAAACTAATAATTGCACAAAACTCATTTTATGGTCGCAATAGCTTACAACACAGTAAGCATCAATTTGATGGTTTTGTGGTGTAAATATTGGTAGATTGAAGAACCCACAAAATCTAGTCAAATCAATGGCTTTGATACCAATGTAAGAAACAACCCTTATTTCTACTATTCAGTTAATAGAATATTTTTGCAATGTATAAGAATATATTGAACAATGATTAATTTATAGAATGGTTATTAAAATGAGCCTTGCGATATGATTATATACATTGGTTGGTGATGAGGTGAAGGGGTTACTAAAATATACCATTAATAAAATGAAAAATGTCTTCCCATTCCCTTAATTTCCGCATCACAATGGATGAGTACCTATTTTCTTTTTAATGAGCTTGAAAAGAGTAACAAACAATCGATATATCTCATCAAGTGATTATTTCAACCTCATATGTTTTATGAACTTGAGAAACGAGGGGTTCATTTGAAAAAAGTGGTCCTTCCTCGCTTAATTTTATGAGTTTGGAGAAGTTAAAATCATTTGTCGCTTCATGTTTAGAAAGTATGAAATGACTAAGAAGACTCCAAGATGGATTTTTTCATAAATTTAGTCCCTGATCTCCGAAAAAGTATAAACTGATACCAAAGATAACTCTTCTAGTATCAATGAAATAGAGTGTACATTTTTCATAAACAAATCTAAACGGTCTGTAAAGGGGGTAAACTATCATGGATAGACGACCTTTCAAATACGTTTACAAGCATGAAAGAATCAAGTTCGCTTGGTTACCTTTTCCTATTTAGAGAGTTTGAAAAGATCTTAAAGATGACTCCAAGGGGGTTTCCTTTCTTGTATAAGTTTTTAGGAGTCTGAAAAAGTGATAAAAGTATACTCGATACCTTTTCTCTATGTTTTTAATGAGCATGACTAGGGTATAAAACATGCACGAAAGCTTTTTCAATTTGGCGGGGAGCATGAAAAAATTAAAAAAGGGACTCCGTTGTAGCCAAAAAACGCCCAATTAAGTCCTAAAATCCTCAAAAAACACCATTAGACTAATTTCACATATGAAACTATAGAAAACATGGTAAACATAAACCATATTTAACTATTTTAAATATTATTTTATGTTTTAAAAACAAAAAATGGTAAAAAACATTTAACGATTTTTTTACTATAAGAGTTTTAGTGAAAAATAGTGTTTGGAGAGGCAATATTGTGATGCTCATTCCAACAGTTATAGACATGCATTCGACAAACCGTATAGTCTGGGTAAGTTTTTTTATCCTTCCCTTCAATTTTATTGAAAATGTTTTTTCATTTCATCATGCTTTTTTAGGTTTTTGGTCTAGTTTTGTAAAGGGGAAGAGTGTTCCCTAAGTTATTCTCTTCTCCCTTTTTGTATGTGTGTCAACACACTCCCCAAAAGGGGAAAGAGAATAGACACCTCTATCCTCAGAGAGGAAATGCGTCGTCACTCTATTTGCTAAATGAAAGAGCGTCGGAGGCCATGAAACTTCCAAAATGATAGTTTAAACCATGAATTTGAATTTCTTCCTCCATGAAATGTCTCTAATGCATGTTTTTTGGATGTCCCACAAGTATTCAAAACAAATCATGGTCATTTGTAAGGAGCATGAACCTGGTTTGGATTATTCCCAAGCGACAAATGACCCAAACATGGTAATGTCTTCGAGGGAGTGTGGAGTCCTCAAATACTTCATAGTTCTAGGCATGCGAGCCCATGTTCACTTACTAGACCATCTAACCAGGATGTGGGACCTAGAGAAACAACATGTAACATACCCCTTATACCTTAGTGCCATTATGTGTGAAAAAAGGGGTTTGAAGAATTTTCTTGTCTTGTTTCGCTGCATGTAACAAACCCATTAATAGTAAGGACAATTTTTTGTTGTAGGGACTAATTATGAACATCTATCCTTTGAGCTTGGGAATTATAGTATAGGATTAAAAGACCTTATGAAGTGTTTCAAAAACAACATGAATCAACTCGGATAGATTTGATTATTGTAATCCTATCATCTAGTAAACATTTCTCATATGCAAAGGCTTTTCCGTCTTAAGTATTCAAGCTCGTACAAGTATATATATATATATATATATATATAATTATGGAACTGATAAAGGCGGCTTCCTGTACATGTACTTTCAGCTTTAAACACTATGTTCTACAACCAACATATTAGACTGCAGTTCACATGGCATTACTATTTTAAGTGAATCTCAAACAAATCTTAAGTCTCAATATAGGAAAGGGATGGTATGCATAATGTAGTAGTTTTCTTCCCATAATTCCAAGGATGTGTAAGTGAATTCGTAAGAGACTTTTAAATCCAGATTCCATCCTTTTATAGCCGTGTAAACTAGCATTGTAATAAAAGGTCATGTTGCATAAAAGAATTATCAATCACAGCATGTAAGATCCCATATGGTGGAAAATCCTACACAAATCCGCATTAACACAAGATTAAAACAAAGATAAACAACATAAGGCACAATACATGAAAGAGACACCAGAGTGCATGGTTCACCCAATCTTGGGCTACGTCCACCAAAAGGTCACATCCTGTGACATTTATTTCGTTAAAGGGTTACAATCCACAACATCAATGTTGCTATACCTTTCTGTTAAACTCAACGACTCTCTCACTGAGAGTACCTCTAAACTAGGAAAAATACCTGGTATTGATCACCATTTCTTTACACAACATATTAATGAAGAGTAGGGAGAATCAGCTCAGTGAATTTTTGCATCTATGTACATTTTTTCACCGAACACCCACTGCGGCAAAACAAGTTCGTGTGTTTAAACTTAAGACATATAAAACCAGGTATGAGGGTTGTTCCAAACACCGGATGTACTTATCATACATTCAGATCCGACATCACAATACTAAACCCAAACGATGGAGTTGTTTCTGGACAACGTCCATGTGCAAAAGGAGATTATTTTATTTATTTCACAGCAGTATATTTTTAATCATATCATTCATGGGAATAAATTATGTAGCTGTTCATAAGGTGGAGTTTGGAGGAATTTTATGTATCAACAACTCTAAAATACCCCCCCCCCCCCTTTAAAAGCAAAATTAGGCAAAAGTTGTGCAAGTGGGAGGAATGTTGTTGGAAGTGTGCCTGGTGCAAGCCTAACACCCAGGTCAGACAGTAAACAAATAAATATATATACCACATATATTTTAAATGACCAACTACATAATTTTCAAGGTAAAAATATATTTTTTAAAAACAAAAGACTTTAGGGAGTTTTTCCTTATTTCCATAATATCATTCTTAGTTCTCTTTTACATTAAACACATGACTAGGTGAAACTATATTCGAAAGTATATGCATTCATCTCTACCAAGTAAAACCTAGGAAAGGGTGCAACCAGTCATGCGGTGTTAAGAGGAATAGTATGCTACCATTCGTGAGCACTCCCATCCTCTTATTATTCCGGTAAACCACCGCTGGGTCACAATATTGCTAAAATTTATAAACCAAAATATATACAACCCTATAAGTATAAGAAAATTGCAAGGAGACTCATCACGTAGTGATAATATAGACCGGTTATTATTTTCTCAAACCAATGTCAGACCAGTTCTCCCCCCATCCTGGGCCTTATTGGCAGCCATACCCGTATATTAAATGGGATTTTTGCGACATCAATAACGTGAGGAGAAAAGAAACTCAGAGAATAATCTTGCAGAGACAGTTGAGGAAAATGGGCAATCCCATTTCCTATGGTTCATCCTGAGACACAGGCATCCCATTCCTTGTTCAAGAATCAACACTAGACATAAAAATGTATGCAACATGGCCACTATTATGGAGGGTTTTGTAAATGTTAGTAACCAATCCTCGAGAATATAACCCTCGTGCATCAAAACCCAAAACGCAGGCATGGGGTAGCACTAATATCATGATCCATACCTTTAAAGGGAAGTCATGCAAGTTGAATTACCCATGTTGAACGCTTTGTTCCCTTCTCTTGACGGTCGATTCTCTCGAGGGGTCAAAAATCCTTTTGTTTTCCCTCATCCAACTACGTATTGGTCGAAACCCAAGGAGGTATAAATTGGCCCAACACAAAGAATGTTAAATTGCTCTCAATCAAAACGCGCTAGAATAGCTTCATGGGCTAAGCAATGCAAAGACCGTCCTCTTCAATCAATGTTATTGAGAGAAATTCCTATGGCTTGGGGTACCACAACAGACAACTTGACTCCAGAAATCAATCCTTTCCAATATGCAATAGAAATCAAATATCTAACACTAAAGGATTAGAACTCATACCTTATTTTGGACGGTTGAAGTAGATCCCCATTGAGTTTTCCAATTTCATCTTGAATTGATGAATCACTTCCTCAACAACAAATAAACAAGACAAGCATACTATATATATTGGTGTTAGATCTATTCTAGCATATATAATCAACCATTTATAAGCATTTGAAATCATCCATGGATAAAATATTCATTCAAACATACATTATTGGATAGGAAAAGATATTTCTATTAATATAAAATCAAAGATTACAATGAATACAACCTTTGTCAGCACGTTTGCGAATCGGAGAAACTTAATCCCCCACTTGGGCCTCCACCACCTCAATCCTCCATCCCTCAATAGCAAGCTCACAAGCAAAATGTAAGCTTGGGAAGAACACAAAAGTGATCTAAGGGACAAAGGGATGCAAAATCAAGCACAATTTTTGGAAACAATGGACTATAGTTTCTTTACTCTCAATTCTCTTATGCCTTCAATGTATCCAAAGAATTCCTTATATAGCTTTTCAAAGGTGTAATGAAAGGTCGAATCCAAGTGATCTCAAGGCATATGGAAGGCTAGGAGACAAGTGAGTCAGATCCATGTCAAGGAAAACTCCAAAAGGATTTGGATTTTGTACACATCCTGATGTACGCTGTTTTAGGAGTCAAACCCGCGTATATACGCGATTAGGGGTTTAAAAGTCGAGTGTATCAATTTTCACATGTTTATAGGGATGGTATAGGAAACATCAAAGGACAAAAAATGGTCCAAGGGGTCTAAGGAGTCTGTAGAGGGATAGGGGAAGGCCATACAAGTGTGATTGACCTGGAGTGGTAAGATCAGCTATAACAAATGCCCCCTAATGTGTGAAGTCAGAGGGGTCATACAATGGCTGAAATACATTATAAGTCCATCCTAGAAGTGGAGTGATGAAGGATCCCAAATGGAAGACTAGGCACCCAATCAACATAGTACAATGATACAACTCTACACATAACTACAAATACATATAGTAGTCCTAGATACATAAGAGTACAATGGCCATGAATAGGCATGATACAAAATATCACATAAGTGGTCATCACCACGT
Organism: Pseudotsuga menziesii; assembly: GCA_001517045.1. Taxonomy (NCBI): domain Eukaryota; kingdom Viridiplantae; phylum Streptophyta; class Pinopsida; order Pinales; family Pinaceae; genus Pseudotsuga; species Pseudotsuga menziesii. The sequence continues at coordinate 404,219 of LPNX010488229.1, read as the reverse complement.
ACAATATACATAGATCAAAATCTCCATGATGAATATATTTGAAAGGATCATGATCTCCATAATGGGTGAAGATATCTAATGTATCAAGATTTCCATAATAGCTAGAAATGTCTGACATATATTGGAATCAAGTCACGAGAGCTGAAATCTCATGAAAATTGGCACGATCAAGGAGGTAGCATATAAGAGATGCCACCAATCTTGAAGGTCTTCTACACAAACCTCTACGAGTACATGTCCTACTATGTGAATAGAGGTGTCGAGGTCAAACATAGTAGTCCATCATCTGATTACCGGTCATTGATGTATACTGTTAACAGACGCGAGATCACCCATCGATAATGAAAATGGGAGTCAAGGTACTAGAGAGCAAACTAACAAGTGTGAATAAATGTGTTGAGTTCGAACACATGAGAGGGTCCATTAATCAGGGGACATTGATGTATTCCCAAAAATTGTCGATGGTGAGAGAACCTTCCACTATTGACTGCAAGTCTCAAGGAACTCAAAAATGACTCTAGATTCCAACCCCAGAATAAATGATCTGAAGTTGATGGGATGAAATCCGTTGGAAGGAGGGCATTAAGGCATCCCCCATCATCCAACACGAGGTACTTAGCAAAGCTGTATAATGTGAAAGGACTCGATCATAATGTGCATGAACCAGTAACTGTACCAGGAATGGACGACATGCAAAGTCAATATAACTGAGGAATGACCGAATCACATTTCAACTTCCTTTGAACAAGAGCATAACGGCGAATGGTGACTAAATAAAGGCAGCATAGACTCGATATACAAAACTAGGACATCTCTGCGACACAGGAGGCATCGACATAGGCTCCATGGGGACTGGAAGCTTAACCAGTCGGTGGAGATAAACTTAGATAAATGAGTACAGCTCCTAAAGTCAAACTATAAACCCAACCAATGGATGTGATATACAATGCTCTATAGGAAGGAGACACGACTCGACAGCTGCCAAAAGATAACATATTTCCTGGTCCGACTTTTTTGGTTTTTTTATTTTTTTAGAATTTTTCAAATATTTAAAAAGCTTGAAGGAAAAAAAACTACTTTATAGTTACATAGTAGGAGGAGACAAGTGTCATATGGGCAAACAAACTAGTTCCAAGAAATGGAACATACCGATGCTCAATGCAAGGATACATGCGTAGGATAGCAACACTCGGGGGAAAGTCCCCTCTCTGGTAAAAATAGGGAATCAATCTGCAAAGGATATATAAAATGGCTCTACATGGCTAGACATGAGACAAGCTCGGGCTATATGGCTAAAACTCAATGTCACGGAAGCCAACGTAAGGCTCAATAAGGTAGGCAAAGCTCATGATAATTAAATTACAACTTGACATAAGGAAGTCCTTAGGGAAATAGGCCAGCAAAAGATCAAGAGGAGTATGAGGCTCTTGCAAAATGTCATGGCAATACTATACAATGGACTCCCACACCCTAAGGGACAAAATGTCAGCATGGGCACCAAATGCAAATAAGGTGCTAACTAGGGTACCCATGTAAGGTCAAGCTCTACCACTCTTATCATGCCACTTCTAAAAAAACAAGAAGGTTTCGTGACATAATAGAGTGGGTTCGTACCTAAGTCTATAATGAAATGGTCATAAGGTTATGCAAAATGCAAATGGTGATGAAACCTAACCTATATGCCAGTTTAGACATGATACCTGAAATCGGCATGAACGGGTCAATCCAACGGCTAAAACGACACTCAAAAAGGTCTCCTACATAATAAATTAGTCCAAAAATGGTTCAAAAGGATTAGAAACGGTCCAAAGTATAGGAAAGGGGGTAAATTTTTTCAAAAATTTGAAAAATTTCTATAAATAGTAAATAATTCAAAACATTATAAAACATTTGAAACTTTTACCCATTTGAGCTTAGAACTTCAACAACGAATTCCAGGAGATCCAGCTGGCAGAATCCACTACCGTTTTTTCCAGGTACTTACCCATGCTCTACTCTTTCATTTTGATGCAAATTTTGTCAAATTCCATGGTGTATTTGGGTTTCTAGGCCATTATAATATACGCACCACAGCCCACGCAGAAATCGAGGGTTTTTCCACGTATAGGGATGGCTATACATGGAAAACACCCTCAAAGATGTGTACATATGAAACTGTTTGGAAAAGAGTCGCATATGCGGCCGCGCTCCATGTTTTTAAAGTATTCTAATGAAAAAAACTCAAATTTTTTGTGTAGGATGGTCCTAGAATGGAGAGAATGTGAACATGGTGATGTAGAAGAAGGAGTAAGGGTAGATCTAATGTCTCAACAAGGTTTATGTGCATGTGGACTTTACAAATTTTGGTGTCTTGTGGCTTAAGGGCCAAACCAGGACTATTGCAGATGTTAGTGGACTGCTGGGATCTAGACTCAGAGTCATTCCAGATAGATAGGATATCCCTCACCATAGAAGTGGAGGACATATACTTTATTACTGGACTTTCCTGATGGGGGGAAGTGGTGAACCTACACTCTCGTGGGCCCAGAGGTGGCCTGACTATAGATGAGTACATTGCAGTGTACTGCTATCTGGACATGGAGAAGGCGGGGAGTTAGATCCCAACTAAATCCATACATGTGCTGGGCCTAAAGGCCATCCTACTGACACTAGGAAAGATAGCAAGCTTGGCTTCACTCCACTAGGCCTCATAGCCTCTGATGTTCTATGTAGTGGAGTGCATGAGACCCATGGTATACGATTGGAGCACTGCACTATTGGGCAACATGAAACACCATCTCAGTGAGTGCACTATGGGTAGAGTGTGAAACTTCGGTTTCAGCAGCATACTGAGCACATTTTTCTTCGAGTGTGTTCTAGGATTGAGCCCTATATTTGATGTTCCTCTACACAGGGTTTGATATCTAGCCCAATGACGTTAGGTGGATGCGATGCACAGACTGGGTGGAGGTAGGGTGTCCAACCCCTATCCAGCTAATTTCTTTCCATGGTGGCAATGACAGATAGTTGCCATCGATGACTACCCCTATGCAGGGATAGATTTCCGAGGAGACCTGGACATGCCGCCACCACCAGGATCGACATACGGTAACATAGGTAACGAATCTCAACCCTCTTTTTAAAAATTTTTGAGTTATTTATTTTTTGTGTTTTCTGATTATGTGGAATCAAAAGACATGTTTTTTGGTGACAATACATAGTGACATATACCATATGCTTGCATATGTGGGACCATGGTGGCCTAAAGGATTCCCTCATCATAGACGAAGGGGAAGAGGAGATGATATCACGGGTGTGCATGCAAAGCGGATGCTCCAAAGCATTCATACCAACTTCGTGAGACTGACACACAGAGTACCCATGGCACAAGTCAAGGACTTGCATAAGGCCATTCAACACCAAGTGGTGGGTGTACCATGAGCATGGGTGTGGCTATTTCTATGACTAGCTAGAACTGTAGTGACATTCCATGATCACAACCCCCCTCCTCCTCCACAGGCTTAGATACCCGGGAGTGATACATTTTGTATTACCGTGTATTATATTTTGGTGGCTCGAGAGCCCCATTTTCGTATCATGACACTATGTATTACCACATTTTGGATATTTATAAAAACTTTTATGATGATCGATTTATTTATTTACAAGTGTAAAAATTTATGTTTGTGATGAGCTTATTGTGTATGAAACAAATGTCAATCTAACACGTAGTTAGCATATGAGTCAGCAACTTGATTATTAATTTTTGTAAAATGTATGTATGTTATATTGTGAAATTGTCGTTCTAATAATATCACACGTAAGAATCTTCTTAATAATGTCGGATCTCTAACATTGTACAAACCATTAAGCTGCGACACTACTAACTCCGAATGAAGATGTACCTCAAGAGAGAGAATGCCATGTAAAATGGCATCCCATGGAAGCTCAATAACGACACTATACTAAACAACATTTTTTAAAGATCGCCATAAACATACACCTCCTGAAGACAATACTTGACCCATAGGAGTATAAATCACCCAAGCAGCAGAGGCTGAGTGTTGAGTGTGACAGCTCACACCATCTGTGAATCCTATGAAGGTGGAAGTTTCTATTGAAATTTGACAAAAGAAATAGAAACTAATCACAAACCTGATCATGATAATAAAAATACCTACCTATGCAAAAATGTACAATAATATACAATAACCAGCCTTGGCTGAAAATCATGCATAGCACTTCTCGAGATAGAGCCCATTTCTAGGCTCCACCAAGGCCGTTCCCTCATAATCCACTAACTCATAAGCGCCCTTCTCTAACACATGTTTGACGACGTAAAGACCATGCCACATGGGGTTAAACTTTACTGCCCCCAAGGGTTCTTTCGGTTGATCCCAAAAAAGGTCCAAGTCTCCCTCACTAAATGTCCTTGGACAGACAGACTTATCATATTGGACCTTTACACGATGCTTATTTACTTCTAGAGCCACCAAGGCATCTCGACGCTGCTCATCAAGTTGCTCAAGGTGGACCAAACACTCCTCCCATGGTGAAGTGTCTGGTAAGAGTTCTATGGTTAGCTTCAAAGAAGGAATCTTGCATTCAACTAAAAATATTGACTCCACTCCATGTACAAGTTGATATGGAGAAAAACCCGTGGCAGTCTTAACAGTGGTTCTATAAGCCCACAAAGTAGGATATAACATAATGTGCCAATTATTCTTGCTTTGTGCGATGGTTCATTGGAGAATAGATTTGAGTGATTTGTTCACTGCTTCTACTTGTCCATTCACTTGAGGGTAGTAAGAGGAGGAATGCTCTTTTTTGTACCCTAACTTTGATGCCAACTCTTCCATCATACGATTTTGAAAGTGCGAGCCATGGTCAGTGACAAGCTCTTTCGAAATGCTGAACCGAGTAATAATCTGGTTGAATATGAAGTGTGCGGATATCTCACCATCGGATTTAACTATAGGCATAGCCTCAGCCCATTTCATGAAGTATTCAATAGCCACTATGATATGATGATGCCCCCCAGCTAAAGCTGGGTTACAATCCATAAAATCAAGCGCCCACTTAGTGAAGGGACCGACGGTGATGATGAGATGTAATGGGGCAAGTTTCGAGCACATATTATGTGCAAACACCTAGCAAGGATGGAACCTCTTGACCACATCTACACAATCCTTAAAGATGAACGGCCAAAAATAACCCGCTCTTAAGATTTTTTGAGTTGTACAAAGCCCAGATAAATTACCACCACACGCCCCTCCATGGCAATCATTCAGCACTACCTCAGCCTCTTCATGAGTTAAACAATGCCATAAAATGGATTCTACCCCACGACGGTACAAAGTGTTATCCACTATGAGGTAATTCTTAGACACGTGACATAACCGTCGTCGTTCATCCCATGAGAGGTGAGTAGGGACCTTCAATGTTTGTAAATATATAATGATATCCCCATACCATGGGTCTAAGATTGAGATTAAGAAGATGTGCTCATCAATAAACATATCTTCACAAACCAAGGGCCTCGGCTTCACTTGGGAAATCCAATATAAGCTTTGCAAAAATTAACGATTTCTTCGATTTTGCAGAAACAAACTCGAGATCGAATTCTTGCAAGATGAAAATCCATTTATTATATTTTCCCCCAATCATCCTTCGAGTGAGGATGAATTGAAATGGATTGACATGGGCTACAACCAAGGTCTGGGGAAGGATAATATAATGTCTCAACCGTTGAACCGCATGTACGGTAGCTAAGGCAAGCTTCTCAACATGGGAATAACATATCTTCACGTCAATAAGATTCCATCTCAGATTGTATATGACATGCTCTTGGAGCTCCTCATCCTCTTGAACCAAAACCATACCAATCGTATCCATGGAAGTGGCCACATAAAGTAGAAATTCATGGCTATAGTCTGGGGGAATAATCATTGAGGCCGATGCTAGGGCTCGTTTGAGCACACCAGAGGACTCCTAGGCTTGGAAATCCCAACAAAAAGTGGTGTGCTTCTTCAAAAGATGCATGAAGCCTCTAGTCAAATTGGAAAAATTGACAACAAATCTCTGTAAGAAGTTTTCCATGCCTTGCAAACATTGAAGATGATGAATATTTTTTGGGGGAGACAACTGAAGTATTTCCTCAACCTTCAAAGGGTCGATTCTTATACCCTCTTTAGAAACAATGAATCCTAATAAGCGACCAGACTTCACACAAAATATGCACTTGTGAGGATTTAAACTAACCAGATAATGGCAAAAACTTTCGAATACCAATCTCAAATGATAGGAATGATGCATTCTCATACGAGAATAAGCATCCAGGTCATCCAAAAATACTTCGTTAATCAATTTGAGATCGTGGAAGATCAATGTCATGGCCCGCTGAAAAGTAGCTCCGACGTTCTTAAGGCCAAAAGGCATTTTTCGATATGAAAAAGTTCCCCAAGGACAAGCAAATGCAGTATTATGTTGGTCCTTAGGTTTAATTTGTATTTGATTATATTCTAAAAAGTCATCCATAAAGGAAAAAACCTCGCTACCCACACGCTCATCCAAAATCTGATCAATAAATGGTGTGGGAAAATTGTCTTTACGACAGGCATGATTCAAATCATGAAAATCAGTACATATGCCGATTGCTCTCTGCTTCTTATCAACTGTAACAGGATTTGAAACCCACTCTGTCAAGGGAACGGGATAGATAAAACTGACTTTCAAAAGTTTCTCTGTCTCTGCCTTAATTGCGGGTGCTTTCCTAGGATTCACTGCATGCAAGCGTTGTTGAATAGGCTTAACATTGGGATAAGTCTTAATATCGTGTTCAACAATGCGAGGGTCAATACTTGGAATTTCATCGTAAGAACAAGCAAAGATATCAAGAAATTCTTTAAACAACTTGGTGTATTCTGGAATCTTAGCATGAGCACATTCTGCCCCAATATAGACATTCTCTATCCTGCCAAAATCATGAGAGATATTGATAGGAATCATTGCAGATATAATTTCCATGTTCCCATCAGCCATCAGACCAGGAGAGCTTAATGGAGCTATGGGACTACTAATTCTCTCACTAAGAACCTCCCTAAAGTCCTCACGCTCCAAGCAGTCATGCTCGGGAAGAAAGTAAGATCTATGATGTAACTCTTCCCATGGTGGCTCAACTCCCGACATGGCCTCAATAATCGCTTTGTCTGAAGGAAAAACACTATCAAGGAAGTTGTGTGACTGAGAAGACTGTACTGCCCATGCAGGCATCACATATGGGTCCTCCTCCTCTGTCTGCGAAGAGGAAGGACTAGGCTCTGTAAAACACTCAATATTAGCTTGATAAGCTACCATAGTTGCAGGCAATGGCATGTCTATCACGATGGGATCACTCGAAGTATTTGGTGTAGGAAGAATCCAAGGATCTTCCATATGACTCATGCGAAAAGACACCAATATCACAGATGTCAAAGCCTCACTGGAACTAGACCCTATCATAAGGATAGGTGCAGGACAACTAAAACTTCCCATGAGGGACGGATACATGGCCACACCCACACTCCTAGTTGCTGGCTAAGATTGCTCTACAATCGGGATCGGAGCTCCCGAAGATGTGGTAATTGACAGATTCTTGAATGAAATTTTATCAATCATAACTATCTTCCCATTAAATGGAAATCATACAACGTGAAATAGTGAAGAAGCTACAGCTTGCATACAATAAACCCAATTCCTCATTAGAGGAAATTTAGGGTCTAAAATGTGCCTTATAAGAAAACGTGCCAAAATAAGTTTTTGTGAGTTGGAATTCAAGAACCAATAGAATTTCAATAAAATAAGTCAACCATAATGGTTGAATTGACTTATTTGTCATTAAAAAAAACTACTTTTTTGGTTTGTATTTTCGACATATCTCATTGTGTTTTTACTCAAATTTCAATCAGGAGAGCTCGTTGGATGTGGAATTTGATTCTGCATCCAACGAGTACCCACACTGCATACTTTTAACAGACCCCGCTACTCCAAAAACAAGAAATACCTGAAAAATGTGATGATGACATCATCATCATGTTTTTTTAGGGTTTCTTGTTTTTGGGGTAGTGGGGTCCATCAAAAGTATGTAGTGTGGGTACTTGTTGGATGCAGAATCAAATTATGCATCCAACGAGCTCTCCCGATCGAAATTTGAGTAAAAACACAATGAGATATGTTGAAAATACAAACAAAAAAAGTAGTTTTTTCTTTCTTCCTCCAAAATTAATCAATATTATTTTATTATTTTAACTAATATTTTATTATTTTAACTATTATTTTATTATTTTCCTTAGGAGGCCCATTTTAGACCCCAAAATTCCTCTAATGACCCAGCAAGAGATTGTAGTCAAGGGGTGCATCAACCACCTCGACCTCTATTGCAATGGTCTTCCCTCCCAAATGGACCTTAAGGGAAGGAAGGATCTCGTGCGGCCTAAACGATCTCCCATCAAACACAGTTAACATGGTCGCAGATTTAGACAACTCAGGAGAACCTAAACCCTTCCAACATGATAAAGACATCACAAAAGTAGCAACGCCTTTGTCAATCACAGTGCGCTTGACGGTCATGTTAAGACACTCTACGTGAATCAAAAGAGACACATAGTAAGGCAAGTGAGGCTGAAGTCCTACGATTTCAAATTTAATCACGAAGGAAGAATTATCATCATTCACACCAAGGGAAGAAAGCAAAGCCTTCCTTTGCGAAGGAAAACTCTGAAGTACTTCTAGTGCAGACATCGCACAAGGAGTGTGGCCCAAATCCTCGACAACAGAACAGTTTTGGTTGGCTCAGGCATTAGGATTGTGCCTCGAACACTTAAGGACTCCCTTCGGAATGCGAGGTGTAGCTTCAGGTTTATCCATAGGTTTTTCAATACGCAAAGGAGTCCCTGGTGGATCAGGTTCCTTTCCTGGGCTGGGTTGTGACGAACCATAGTCCTTCGCATGGGTCACAACTTTTGCAACATGTACCATGTTAATGAAACCACAACCACTACCCTTAGATGGATCTTGATCACCACCAGACTGATCATGGGTCCTCAAGTTCATGTTTTGATTGTGAGGTAAAGGGTTAGTCAGCACAGCTGGGCCCTGTGCTAAGAATCTCAAGGCTTCATCGATACGAGGGCACAAGTAAGTGAGGTGATCTTCCTTACACAACTTGCAAGAAAATTTAACCTTACGTTTAGCTTGCTTGTCCCCCCCAGCATTACGGGCATTATTGTCATTATTATTAGCATTTTCATTCCTATTCCAACCCTTACGATTGTTCTTATCCTTCTTTTTATTCCTTTAGGGTTGCTGGTTACCCTTCTGGTCTGACAATTGCACTGAAAGCACACTCACCATTTGGGTGGGTTGAGATGAAGCCGCGGCTTGTCCTAAAGTAGATTGGTTGATTGACAATTTACTAACTTGTTTCGCAATCGAATTTGCAGGTTTAGCACTTGCACAACCAACAATGCCATCGGTATGTGGTCCAGGTTTAACTTTGGGGTCTAAACTGGAATGCGAAGCATTGGGAATGATCTGATATAACAAATCAGATTGAGCATAAATCAAATATAGTTCCTACACCCTAAAAATGGCTTGTTCCTCATTTTGTACTCTGAATGTAGAAACATCCTTCGCTATATAAGGAAATAATGAGTTAAGGATCCATTCGAGGAGGAATTCTGGCGGTATAAAGGCTTTAATCAACCTCTTCTATATACGCCACTCTTGGATATGGTCCAAGATATTTGTGGCTTTATCCTGTCAAAATGTCGACAAGAGTTCTATACCAATGTCATAATGCACTGGTAGCTGGAAGTGGTTAAGAAAAGTCATTGCTAGGTCATCAAACAAAGCGAATGCCCCCCTAGGTAGTTCTATATACCATTTCATGGCAGGCCTTGTAAGGGTGCATTGAAATAGCCTTAAACAGATCAAATCTTGGTGTAAGGAATTTGAAGAGCACTATAGGTGAAAGGTAGTAACATGTTCGCTCGGATCCTCTCCTGATTTGCCCTCGAATTTGGGTATGTCTGAGGGAAGCTTAGAAGGGGCAGCTGGCCACGTCGGGTCATGAGCTACAGGATCATTCATCAATATCGACAAGTCAAGAAGATTTAGCATTGTGAGGAATGAGAGCCTAGGATGAGTAGGTCGATGGACTACTCCTTGATAGTTCTAATTCACATAGGTCTGATTACCATAACCACCATGGCCTTGGCCATAGTGCCCTCCTCCCATTTGACCCGTATAGGGTGGCATGAAAGCACCATAGTGTGGTGTACCTTGACTATTCGGAGCTACAAAGTCGTGATTTGGAGAGTAACTGGGTTGTTGATACCTGCACCCATAAGGTGAAGAACCCTATCCATACTACGTCCCATAATAAGGTCCATAAGTCATTGCATGATATGTCCCATGAGACACTCCGTAAGTTGGAATATACGCTCTGAAAGTAGGAATATACATTTTGGAAGTAGGAATATATGCTCCTGAAGTAGTAATTTGACCTCTAGAAGTATTACCACGACCTCCTGAAACAACGAGTGGTACTTGAACTTGAGACACAACTGGTCGAGTAACCGCAGTATGGACATGAATCGTAGCAACGTTCTGGCCTGAAGGACCACGTGAATGAGGTGGAGGGTGAACTTTTGAAGAACTAGGGATAGAGGATGAAGGGACCTGTGTAATTATGTATGTGTTATTCCCTATAGTCACTCGTCTTGGATCTGGTATCCTAATAGGATCACTAACCCTAGACCTAGGAGGAATATGTGATGTAGTTTCCACCGCTGGGATGGAAGGTGCAATGTGACTTGTGCTCCCAAACCTCTCTACATGGTAAGGAATGAGAGTGCCCCCAGGCATAGTGTTAGGCTCAAACTTTAACTCTACATGAAATTCCAAATCATGTGTGGGAAAACCAGACATACCATAACTACCATAACTAGTGCTCATGGGTTCAAAATGCATCTCATCATCTTTTGGAATTCCATACCAGCGATGCATCAATGGGGGATCAACACTAGAGTAAGTAGGTCTATCATGAAAAGTACCTATCTCAGAAATTACAGGACCTAACTCAGTCAAACCAGGTGAAGGATCATAGTTAGGAGTAAACTCCCCATCTTCCACTGAAATGGGAGAAGGTGGTTCAAGAATAACTTCTACATGGTCTCCCATCGTGTGTGAATCAATGTGTGAAGTAGTCCTCCTAGACTGTCTATCACTCTCTCTCAAAGGAGGAGGAAATGTAGAAGGCAGAAGTCCTACTAAACGATGAGAATGACGAGAAGCCACACCCAAATCCACAATGAATCAAAGAATATAAAAGACTCTCTATCTACGTAAACCCTAGGCAAGCTAATGTGCACAGAGCATACACCAATAAAATCTAAAGCCAAACAGAAGAAATCAAGGGTAGGATAAGTGATCTCTCAAATGAAGCAGGTATGTCTCACCTAGGAGAGGCTTGAGACTCTCATACACAACAAGTGGAGGTACGTAACCAATTATTGTTGCCCTTAGCTTCAACGCATAAAGAGACTATGCTGTCCAACCCCAACCTGGCCGGGACACCCACAGAATAACCCTTGCAGAGTACCCCCTCGATATCCTAGGTAAGGCTACTAAGGTCACCTCAATATAATCAATGCTCAGGCGGACAGTAGCAGGCGAGATTGACCGTATGGGTAGGGTAGCAAAGCCCAATACTGTCAAAAGAGCCCCCAGATATGAATACAATCCTAAAAATATCTTTGGTGCTACTCAGTTATGACTGGGGGACATCCCAATCAACAAATACTCACACTGCCTCGTGCTTAACTCCCTTTTGAGAGGAGGATCCAGAGAAACAATGGTTATACCAAGGAATTTCACACACTCACTTGGACAGACACATACATGTTGTCATTTAGTGGTCTTGGAGAATTTACTCACAATGAAGTCTTCCAAGACCCTAAAACCTAATCTTGTTGGTGAACCCTATCAAATAAAATAGTGTAGTTCATTTTAATTAAGCATTGATTTTAATTGGATTTATTACTCAAAGAGGTATATGGCCGTGCAACTAATGGCATTCTGACACAACATGAAGCAAAATGCACACCTAACAATCAATGCAAATGCATTGTGTCCATGAAAAACAGGATATGTTAGTACGTGAAATGCACAATTTTCTTCAAATGATAAATGCAAGCTTTCCTATATGAAATCCTGACTAATACTCCAAATCAAATCTAGTGCAAGTACTATGCAAAATGCAATATGCAATGCATAATGATAAGCAAATAATTTTGGTTTTTTTGAAATAAAAATGAGATACTAAAGCAAAAGAATGGTTCTACAACCCTCAGACTCTGCAAGCATACTCAAGCAACACTCAAGTAAAGTACTAAGGTAAAATAAATCTAATGCACTAATCCCAAAACAAAAAATTGAAAATGCAATGACAAGAACATTATTCAAAAAAGAAATTTTACCCTAAAAAAAATGTCTCTGGTCAGAAAGAGAGGTGTATACAGACTCTAGCAGTATCAAAAGAGACTCAGCAATCATCCAAATTCACCCAGCAACAATCAATCTTTCTCTAGAAGGAAAAACTAAGGGCATATGTGATTGTTCGCAATAAACCCACGTGTGTACGCATAAATAGAAATGAAACCCGCGTATATACGCAATTGTGAGTTAAAAACTCGTGTACAGGAAGAAAGGTGCATAAAAATAAAGGAAAATAGACAAGCTAATACAAACTTCACACCAATCAGACAATACAAGGAAAACATGCCCCTAGACCCGACACAGAAACAATAGAAAAAAGAGCAATTCAAAGTCATTGAATGCCGATAGAAAACCACCAAAGGACAACTACTAGGAACTCCCCAGTGGAGTCCCCAATTCTGTTACAGAGAGAAATTCCTATGGCTTGGGTTACCACAACAGATAGCTTGATTCCAGAAATCAATCCTTTCCAATATGCAATAGAAATCAAATATCTAACACTAAAGGATCAGACCTCATACCTTATTCTATACGGTTGAAGTAGATCCTTGTTGAGCTTTCCAACTTTAGCTTGAATTGATGAATCACTTCCTCAACAACAAGTAAACAAGACAAGCATAATATATATATTGGTGTTAGATATACTCTAGCATATATAATCAACAATGTATAAGCATTTGAAATCATCCATAGATAAAATATTCATTCAAACATACATTATTGGACAGGAAACGATATTTTTATTAATATAAAATTAGGGATTACAATGAATACAACCTCTGTCGGCACGTCTGCAAATCGAAGAAACTAAATCCCCCACTTGGGCCTCTGCCACCTCAATCCTCCATCTCTTGATAGCAAGCTCACAAGAAAAAGGAAAGCTTGGGAAGAACACAAAAGTGCTTCAAGGGACAAAGGGGTGCATACTCAAGCACAAGTTATGGGAACAATGGACTATAGCTTCTTTTCTCTCAATTCTCTTATGCCTTTGTGTATCCAAAGAATTCCTCATATAGATTTTCAAAGGGGTAATGAAAGGTTGAATCTGAGCAATCTCAAGGCATATGGAAGGCCAGGAGACAAGTGAGTTAGATCCATGTCAAGGAAAACTCCAAAAGGATTTGGATTTTGTACACATCATGATGTACGTGGTTTTAGGATTCAAACCCACATATATATGTGATTAGGGGTTTAAAAGTTGCGTGTATCAATTTACGCATGTTTATAGGGATGGTCTAGTAAACATCAAAGGACAAAAAATTGTCCAAGGGGTCTAAGGAGTCTGCAGAGGGATAGGGGAAGGCCATACAAGTGTGATTCACTTGGAGTGGTAAAATCATCTATAAAAATCATAGAGATCATTCTCCTTCCCCAAAATGCATACCTCTCTTCTTAAGAAAGAAAACACAGAGATCTAAGGAAGGAAAGGAAAACAGATGTTTTCTCCTGGTTGGCAAGGCGTGGATCCCTCCTCCAAACACCGAGATACCTTTACCTCCATCAGACTCAGAGATCACTCCCCCCCCTCTTGATCAGAAAAATTCACGGCTTTAAATAAATGAAATGCTTCTTTAATGGGTCGGACCATGCTCTTCCTATAGTCTCTACTAGATATCTAAACATAGCGTTGTCGTTGCAACTGTCAAGAATAATTTTCTACTAATGAATCCCATGATTCTGGCAACTGTTCAGGCACTTAAATGGTTACGACCGTCAAGGTTAGTGGTCATTATTTCCTTTCCGAACCCCTCCTTAAGTCATGCCAAGATCAAGGCACAAATAAGAATTCATGTTTTTTGGAAGGAATGACCTCTAATAATATACAAAAAACTCCTTCCCTAATTTCATCATAACCATTTATATAATATTGACAATGCTATATTTTTTTCATTTTTTCCTTACGATCAAAATAATCCATATAGAAATCTATGCCCTTTTGTTATTTTTCCCCTTTACTTTTTTTGACATAATTTATATATATGAAAAAGACTTAATCCTATATTTTCTTTTTGACATAAATTATATTATAAACCCATGTCTTTTATATAAGAAAAGACTTAACCTATCTTTTCCTTGACATAATTTTTATATAAGAAAAATACCTAATCCTATATTTTCCTTGACATAATCTTTATATAAGAAAAAGTCTTAATCCTATCTTTTCAGTTTGACATAAATTATATGATGAACCCATGTCTTTTTTTTATATAAGAAAAGACTTAACCTATCTTTTCCTTTTGACATAATTTATATAATAAACCCATGTCTTTTTACATAGGAAAAGACTTAATATATCTTTTCTTTTTAATTTAACGCGACTAAATCATACAGTCTCATACCCATTAATTCTTTGGGATGGTTTTTCTCCCCTTGGTTCCTTCTACTTTACGTTTAGCCCCTCGACCCTTCTATCAAGGTCACTACCATTGATAATCATGTCTTAATTACGTTTGATTTTTAAATAGCTGGCCATTTAATTGGGATAATTATGGCGACATAGGAATCCCTATAGGATTCCATAGCTATGACGAGACTAAAGCCACGTTATCGTAATTAAGGCTCTTTGACCATTTGCCGTTGTTTTCCCTCATGGGTTCAATTTCCCGTCATTGAGCTGTGTTGAACTCTTAAGTCTCATAAGGAACTTTAGATAGTATCAATTACAAGGTCTTACTGGTGGGGCCTTAGCCTTAGGATCCTCACTAGAAGACAAATACAATAATATTAAAAAAATTTACAACACATTCTTGGGTCTTTTTACAATAGGGATATTACATCCTTTCCCCCTAAAAATAGCACTGTCCTTGGTGTTCCTATTTTTTCGACCAATATCGTTCCTCTATTCTGTTGTCCTTTCTTGTTTTCATCTTTTGATCTGATCTCTTTTGATCTTTCCTATCTCTTCTCAAGTTGCCATTGCTCCAGACCCGTAGTTTCTTGTACAAGGTTCAGGTCTAGCCCAAAATTTTACTCAGTAATTCATGTTTAGGATTGTAATTCAATTTAATCAAGATCTATCGATCCTTTTTGCATTGCAATTTTCTAGTTTTTCTCCTAGCATCATAATTCCCAATCATGCAATTCGTTCTTCAATAAAACATAGTTACTACCCTTTCGGGGGTTGGTCCAACCTTTGGATAGTTATGTCGTCCTTGACCTGAGGAAAGGATCATTTCTTCATTTTTCACATTAAGCATGTAACAACTTAATTACTTAAAAATTCATGAACACATTTTTTTTTAGTTCATTACGTTTCCCAAACATCATTGAGTATCTTTTCCATTCTTGTGTGGACTTACAACAATTTGTTGAGGTTACTCTCCCTTTTAACCACTAGTTAAAGGTTTTCCCCTCACTGACATCAAACAATGTCCTGTCTTTCAGATGTCCAATTTTCGCCTAGGCCTTTTGCCACACCATATGCCTAACACCAATGTGCTCACGCAGAAATCGCTTGCCTAACACCATTGTGCTCCTGTAGCATATATGCCTAACACCAATGTGCTCACGTGGAAATCACTTTCCTGACACCATGGTGCTCCCACGGCATCCAATTTTTCCTTGTTCGTATTCAGTACAACATCACCCATACTTAACCTCATTATTTACAGCAGCAAATATTTTCTTAATAGTCAACTCCGACTGATAGTGTTCCTGGCATATCCTGTCATGTTAGTATACAACATTATACAACATTCATCAACTCACTTATTTTTAATTAGATAATCAAATCCATATAAGCTCTTAAGATGCCAATCTCAATATGACCCAAGCAACAACAATGCTATCAAATTCTTAATGGTTTTAACCACAAGATTACCAACAAGATTCCTTCAATCTATCCCTAAAATCAATTCTAGGGTTCTTACTAGAATCTACAAATAGACATATGATATCAATAAGCATCCATTCCAACAAATAGTCTATTTGGCTACTAGATCAATACCCAAGATGAAGGTACCATCCATGGGATAATCAAAACATAAGATAGTTCACAATCAAAACTCTAATCCAAGCACAAGGAACCAATTCTTAGAACATTCCCCAATAAGAGCGTGGTTCTAAGAATTCATTTACTTAACAATTATGAAGCTGGTACTTGTAACTATACAAAGAATTTTTAGTATGTATAACATCATTCATCAATATCCAAAATAGCCCTAGCGAGATCAACAAGGATCAAGAAGTAAATTCACCAATCTATCTCTGTAAGGATCTCAACGATCAATCCAACATTATCATGAACATAAAGAGATAGTGTTTGACTTGAATTTATATATGTCACTTTAGTGAACAAGTAATAGGTTTAAAACACAAAACTTTAATACCTCTATTAATGGATTTATAACCACAAAATCATTATCAACTTCCAATCCTTCATTTTAATACCATGTCAAGAAATGTCTCGAACCTTCTTTAAGAATTAAATTAGATCCTTAGTATTCAAATCGCAAGAGAGGAGAATGAGTGTCAAAGGAAAATTCACCACTAATCAGGTATAACTTCAGCAATCAACTACAAAAACAAATTCAAAATTGATTCCCATGTAATCGATTTAATTTGGAATCCAAATAAGGATTTCAATCTAAATATTCAACCAAAAGGTCAATGCATTACATATATCAGCAGCAATCCAATATAATCAATGTTTTTTGTCGATGTTATCTACCAAATTTCAATAGGTAATAAAATCAGATTTGAAGCAAAATATACCAATGTTAAGTGCGGAGTTGTTGGAGGACTGACAACATTCATTTTCAAGCTTGATATAGTCGATGATTTAGATAACAAAAGAAATTATTCAATAGTCTTAATGCCCAAAGAGATTACACAGGAAACAAGCCTTTCAAGGTAAGATAGGCCTAGTTTCAGATGTATGACATGATTGTCATCAAACCACCCAAAATGTTACGATGAGTAGACCATCCATATGATTTTGTTGAATTTATTTGTTCATGGTTTGCATGAAACTCTAAGTGTAAAGAGGTGCTTCAAATGTTAGTATTTCTAACATTTATTTAATAGAATTTGTACTCATATAGTCTTGACAGTACAACATATGTTTTTTAGCATTACTTACCCTGTGCTTAAACCATTTTACTATACGTGATAGTTTTGTGGCTAATCTTATACATTTACTCCTAAATGATTAGCTTATTAGGTTTCCCTTTTAATAGCTTCCTTTCTATCCTCAAGGGATTGGGGTAAGTTATGTATGCAATTTATATATCCATAACCATAATCCTTCACCTGATACCTCTACGACCTTGGAGTATACTCTCATGAGCCACTTACATTTATAAATAATGAACCCCTAGTTAAGTCCAGAAGACTTATAATCAATATTCAATTCGCATTAGGTCTTTAGGTAATTAGGTAACCCTTCAATGCTATTTTTTTTAACAACATTATTTACTATGTTTTTACAATGTAGCCTATCACAATTCACATGGAAATTCTAAGAATCATGTCATTAACCACACTTCAACTCCTATAGTACTTTTATCGACCAAGAGTTTGTCTATGAAGACTCTTATATTTCACCAAGATTTACTTTTGTAATTTAAATAACGATGAACAATCGTATTAATCATCCATAAACCTTTTCAAAAGAAAATCAAGGAAATAACTAGATACCTATGTACTTATGTCATCAGCCCAATAGTGGAAGTGGAAAAGTAATGGCCATTTTTATTATGATCCTCAGAAGATGTGCCTCCTTCTCCTGCACAACTACAAGGTCAAAAAAATTTGGATTCGGTACATCTTAAGGTACCTAGATTGCCGAACCGAGTGGACTTGTTGATCTCTGATATCACAAGGCAACACACAATTATTAGTTCTGAAACAAAATATGCGGAAGTATTTTGAGCCCAAATAGGCCCAAGCATTTTAACTCTCACTCTAATACCACCTGTAACATACCCCTTATACCTTAGTGCCATTATGTGCAAAAAAGGGGTTTGAAGAATTTTTCTTGTCTTGTTTCGCTGCGTGTAACACACCCAATAATAGTAAGGACAATTTTTTTGTTGGAGGGACTAATTATGAACATCTATCCTTCGAGCTTGGGAATGATAGTATAGGATTAAAAGACCTTATGAAGTGTTTCAAAAACAACATGAATCAACTCGGATAGATTTGATTATTGTAATCCTATCATCTCGTAAACATTTCTCATATGCAAAGGTTTTTCCATCTTAAGTATTCAAGCTCGTACAAGTATATATATATATATATATATATATATAATTATGGAACTGATAAATGGGGTTTCCTATACATGTACTTTCAGCTTTAAACACTGTGTTCTGCAACCAACATATTAGACTCCAATTCACATGGCATTACAGTTTTAAGTGAATCTCAATCAAATCTTAAGTCTCAATATAGGAAAGGGATGGTATGCATAATGTAGTAGTTTTCTTCCCATAATTCCAAGGACGTGTAAGTGAATTCCTAAGAGACTTTTAAATCCAGATTCCATCCTTTTATAGCCGAGTAAACTAGCATTGTAGGAAAAGGTCATGTCACATAAAAGAATTATCAATCACAGCATGTAAGATCCCATATGGTGGAAAATCCTACACAAATCTGTATTAACACAAGATTAAAACAAAGATAAACAACATAAGGCACAATACATGAAAGAGACACCAGAGTACATGGTTCAACCAATCTTGGGTTACGTCCACCAAAATGTCACATCCTGTGACATTTATTTCGTTAAAGGGTTACAATCTGCAACATCAATGTTGCTATACCTTTCTGTTAAACTCAACGACTCTCTCACTTAGAGTACCTATAAACTAGGAAAAATACCTGGTATTGATCACCATTTCTTTACACAACATATTAGTGAAGAGTAGGGAGAATCAGCTCAGTGAAATTTTGCATCCATGTACATTTTTTCACCGAGCACCCACTGTGGAAAAACAAGTTCGTTTGTTTAAACTTAAGACATATGAAACCAGGTATGAGGGTTGTTCAAAACACAGGATGTACTTATCATACATTCAGATCCGACAGAACAATACTAAACACAAACGATGGAGTTGTTTCTGGACAACCTCCATGCACAAAAGGAGATTATTTTATTTATTTCACAGCAGTAGAGTTTTAATCATATCATTCATGGGAATAAATTATGTAGCTGTCCCCAAGGTGGAGTTTGGAGGAATTTTATGTATCAACAGCTCTAAAATACCNTTTCACAGCAGTAGAGTTTTAATCATATCATTCATGGGAATAAATTATGTAGCTGTCCCCAAGGTGGAGTTTGGAGGAATTTTATGTATCAACAGCTCTAAAATCCCCCCCGCCCCTTTAAAAGCAAAATTAGGCAAAAGTTGTGCAAGTGGGAGGAATGTCATTGGAATTGTGCCTGGTGCAATCCTAACACCCAGGTCGGATAGTAAACAAATAAATATATATACCAGATATATTTTAAATGACCAGCTACAGAATTTTCAAGGTAAAAATATCTTTTTTAGAAACAAAATACTTCAGGGAGTTTTTCCTTGTTTCCTCAATCTCATTCTTAGTTCTCTTTTGCATTAAACACATGACTAGGTGCAACTATATTCAAAAGTACATGCATTCATCTCTACCAAGTAAAACCTGGGAAAGGGTGCAAATAGTCATACAGTGTTAAGAGGAATAGTATGCTGACATTTGTGAGCACTCCCATCCTCTTATTATTTCAGTAAACCACCACTGGGTCACAACAGCACTAAAATCTATAAACCAAAATATATACAACCCTAGAAGTATAAGCAACTTGCGAGGAGACTCATCACGTAGTGTTAATATAGACCGACTATTATTTTCTTAAACTAATGTCAGACCAATTCTCCCCCTAGTCCGTGCCTTATTGGAGGCCATACCCATATATTAAATGGGGTTTCGGCGACATTAGTAATGTGAGGAACAAAGAAACTTAGAGAATAATCTTGCAGAGACAGTTGAGGAAAATGGGAAATCCCATTTCCTGTGGTTCGTCCTAAGACACAGGCATCCCATTCCTTGTTCAAGAATCAATGCTAGACATAAAAATGTATGCAATGCGGCCACTACTATGGAGGGTTTTGTAAATGTTAGTAACCAGTCCTCGGAAGTATAACCCTTGTTCATCAAAACCCAAAATGTAGGCATGGGGTAGCACTAAGATCGTAATTCATACCTTTAAAGCATAGTCATGCAAGTTGAATTACCCATGTTAAACGCTTTGTTACCTTCTCTTGATGGTCGATTCTCCCGAGGGGTTGCAAATCCTTTTGTTTTCCCTCATCCAACTACGTATTGGCTGAAACCCAAGGACATATAAATCAACCCAACACAGAGAATGTTAAATTGCTCTCAATCAGAACACATTGGAATAGCTTCACGGGATGAGCAACGCAGAGAATGTCCCCTTTAATCACAGAGATCATTCACTTTCCCCAAAATGCATACCTCTCTTATTAAGAAAGAAAACACAGAGATCTAAAGAAGGAAAGGAAAACATATGTTTTCTCCCTGTTGGTAAGGAGTGGATCCCTCCTCCAAACACTGAGATACCTTTACCTCCATCAAACTGAGAGATCGCTCCCCCCCTTCTGAGAGAAAAACTTCACGCCTTTAAATAAATGAAATGATTCTTTAATGGGTCAGACCATTCTCTTCCTATAGTCTCGACCATATATCTAAACATAGCGTTGCCGATGCAATTGTCAGGAATAATTTGCTGCTAATGAATCCCATGATTCTGGTGACCGTTTAGGCACTTAAATGGTTACAACTATCAAGGTTAGTGGTCATTATTTCCTTTCTGAACCCCTCCTTAAGTCATGCCAAGATCAAGGCACGAATAAGAATTAATGTTTTTTGGAAGGAATAACCTCTAATAATATACAAAAACTCCTTCCCCAATTTCATCATAACCATTTATATAATGTTGACAATGCTATATTTTTTTTGTTTTTTCCTTACGATCAAAATAATCCATATAGAAATCTATGCCCTTTTATTATTTTTCCCCTTTCCTTTTTTGACATAATTTATATATATGAAAAAGACTTAATCCTATCTTTTCCTTTTGACATAAATTATATTATAAACCCATGTCTTTTATATAAGAAAATACTTAACCTATCTTTTCCTTGACATAATTTTTATATAAGAAAAATACCTAATCCTATCTTTTCCTTGACATAATATTTATATAAGAAAAATACTTAATCCTATCTTTTCCTTTTGACATAAATTATGTAATGAACCTGTCTTTTTTTTATATAAGAAAAGAATTAACCTATCTTTTCCTTTTGACATAATTTATATAATAAACCAATGTATTTTTATATAAGAAAAGACTTAATCTATCTTTTCTTTTTAATTTAAGGTGACTAAATCATATAGTCTCATACCCATTAATTCTTTGGGATGGTTTTTCTCCCCTTGGTTCCTTCTACATTAAGTTTAGCCCCTCAACCCTTCTATCAAGGTCACTACCATTGATAGATCATGTCTTAATTACGTTTGATTTTTAAATAGATGGCCATTTAATTGGGCTAATTATGGCGACACAGGAATCCCTATAGGATGCCATAGCTATGATAAGACTAAAGCTACATTATTGTAATTAAGGCTCTTTTACCATGTGCCGTTCTTTTCCCTCGTGGGTTCAGTTGCACGTCATTGAGCTACGACCAACTCTTAAGTCCCCTAAGGAAATTTAGATAGTATCAATTAAAAGGTCTTACTGGTGGGGCCTTGGCTTTGGGATCATCATTAGAAGACAAATACAATAATATTCAAAATGTTTACAACGCAGTCTCGGGTCTTTTTACAAGAGGGATATTACACAACACTTCCAAGTGGTCACACATATCCTAACCATATATGTGGAGGATATTTACTTCTTGACAGAAATTTCTAGGATAGGGAGTCTGGTGTCACTATCTAGTCCATAAGGGGGAGAGATGACTATTGATGTCCTTATCGACAAGCACAACGTGATTGGAAGTAGATCTCAAGGTGGAAAAATTCCCATCAAATACATAATCGATAGGCCTCTGAGGAATGTTTCATTTACTATTGAGAAGGTGGTAGGTAGAAAAGCTTCCCATTAGATGACTCAAGACCACACGCTATATGCATTGGAGTGTATCGATCCAAAAATATTCAACTAGAGTGAGGTTCTTATAATGATCCTCAAAGATCAACTCATAAAATGTCTTTGAGGATATTTTGAGAAGTTCAGCTATGGTGCCATATTAGTTTCTTTCTTCTTGCATAGGGTCCCTCTATAATTCCCTTAGGTTCCCTTAAACAGGTTATAGCCACAGGATCCACAGATGTTGAGGTGGGTGGAGGCCATGGCCCACCATGGAGGTGGAAAGGGGGGCCACGGTGACCTATGGTTCAGTCTTCTTTTGATGGTTGTGTGAAAAACTTATGATGGGGGAATATTATTCCTATGCAAGGACCAATTTTAGGGGTTACCCTAATATAAATTTACCCAAGGATGATCAGTGGGACGAAATATGCTACTTGCATTGTGTTTTTATTTTACAACATATAATGTCTTAATATTGCAAAAATGCCGCCAATTTTGTTGTAAAAAATTCTCAATTAATGCGGACAAAGATTGTTTCCCTAGTCTACATGCGGAAGATCTAGAACAAAAGACTCACATCAGTTTATCATATCCCTAGATTGTCAAATCAC
This sequence comes from Pseudotsuga menziesii, assembly GCA_001517045.1. NCBI lineage: Eukaryota > Viridiplantae > Streptophyta > Pinopsida > Pinales > Pinaceae > Pseudotsuga > Pseudotsuga menziesii. Next base: position 380,996 of record LPNX010488229.1, on the reverse strand, counting down.
TTGAATATAAAGATTTATTACCTCACAATGAAGGTGATCCTTGTCATTTGAAATCTTTCACAATCACTTATACCTGTGAAAGAATGTAAAGAACAAGATGCAAAAGTGAAAGAAACAAGATAACATAACACTCTATGACAATGATCAGGGAGAAAAGCAATGAACAACTCACATAAAAGAAAAATTATTCATGGGAAAGGGAAACATATTTGTATTAATAAATATAGATAAAACTGTAATCAAGGCCTTGATGTTGAATCCTTGTCCTCACAATGTGTATTCCCTCACTTTCACAAACTCTACAATCTCTCAAAACTCTCACTCACAAGACCATACTCTTTTCCTCCTACACTAGAAATGATTCCAACAGCATAAAGGTACTCTCTGAATCCTCTTCCCCCTTATCATCCATGAGGATAATATTTCATATAAAGGTAAAAGAAGGAACAAATGGGTTGATATTATTTGGGAGGAAGATGAGGGCTCATCCCTAGAGGTTAGGTGTATGAATCCCACCTACTCCAATCGATTGGGATAATCCTCCACAAGGGATTTCATCTAGAAGGTTGTCAAAATATCTTATTTTTTCCATTTTAAGAGATTTTACACTAGGATTGTACACTAGCAAAAGGCGTCAGGGGGAACCAACACTTTTTGTCAATGGGAAAACCCAATTTTTAGTCACAACCCTGATTTTTAGTCACAAATAATTTACAAAAATTATTAATTGTAAAAACACTGAGATCCTAACTGATTATTTGACAATAAAACACATGAATCACAGACACATTCGACATATATTTACTTTGTAAAACACTAGATGGGAAAAAAAACAACAAATAGTTGATTTTGTTATCTCTAAAACCCTAGGCTCTCTTCTTGGGATAATGGCCCATTCAGTAAAATATAATGACAAAATGCTTGCTTTCAAACCACAAGATCATTCCTTCAATCTTACTAGTTTCTAACCTTCATTTTCCCTATTCTAGTTTCCTCTAACCCTACCCTTGCAGCCGCACACTTGGTTGAAAATCCTTCTCTAACAACTCAATGAGATCTCACTCACTCTGTGTGTCTATTGTGTGTCACCTCTCCTCATCTATATTTTCTTTTTATAACATTATAATACGAAAATACCTTGGTCCAATTCCATGGGGTACCAAATACCATGGGCCCTCTAGATCATTTACATAAAGTAATTACAAAACTACATTCACTTTAATAGTTCACTTTACTAAATTGGATGTCCTATGTCTAAGAGTCATAGAATGAAACCTTTCACATGTCAGACATTTTTCATGTGGAAGTACCTATATGATGCTACAAAAATCAATGCAAAAACCCTAGATATGGTACCCATCTACCCTCCTGGTGTCAAATTTAGGTTCTCAAATCACTGATTTTGAAAAAACTCATTGCACTAGTTTCCTCTATGTTGGTACCTAGAATTTTATCGATCCATTTCATGGTTTTAATCCTATGAAAAGCATAATTGCAAGTTTACTTTACACCAAAGTGTCGAGCTATTTCCATAATTCCATTAAAAGGATGACTATATAACTGCTAGATATCATGTTTCATTAGAGCTGAGAGCAAGTGAGGAGGTTTATAAATTGATTAATAGAAGGAAGGTGACAATCGTTTTAGCAGGAGGATGGACATGTGTCATTGGTCCATTCCTCTCCTTGGGACCTTCCACATGCCGGCATATTGTCCTTCTTTATCAAGACCACCCAATATGGGGTACTAGTTTGGTATGGTTGGTAGAAATAATGAAGTACCATTTTTTTGAATGAAACGTTGTGAGAAAAAGGGATGAAATATTGGCTACAATCAGTTGATAATATAATTTGCATAATGGTTGGAAATATATTGTCTCACCCTTAAACACTTACAAGAGTGATATTATTGGTACATTGTCAACCTCAATTAAGGCACAAACAAGGGAAAACATTTAACAAACAATATTTGAACTTGAGTGAGGTGGATAAACAACATCTTATTTTAATTACATAATCTAAGATGCAATTAACATGATTATCAAGGAAGTAATTTTATATTGTCCAAAATTAACTTCATGCAAATAGATGCTTTACTACCATGGAAAATATTAATATGAAAATTAAAAAGATGAGATACTCTCATCATGTTCTCTAAATCATAATGAAAAAAAAAAAACAAAAATTATAATATAATGTTTACTCTAATATAAACTGTTTTACTAATTAAATATTCATTAATTAAAATACCTAATTTCTTAAGAATGACATAAATATGTTGACATTTTAGGACTTAACAACATAATCTTATAATATATTTAAGTAATTGTAATCTCAAATGGAGATCTTACTCTATGGCCTACCTCTAGATTACATTAAGCCTTTTTACCATGATTAATCTTAAAATATTTATGTAATTTTACAAATTGCATTGTTAGAGAATGAAACCTTTGACTTCAATACTCAATCTTACAAATCCTATATCAAGAAATAATAAAAATATCTACATTATATTTTTATTTAAAATATTAATTTTTTTTTTTTCCAGTTTCAGAGTCTTATAATACATTTGATTATTTTCAAAAGATGTTTGTGAATGTTTTCCAAATTAAAATGATAGGTTAATGTTTGTGAATGTTTTCCAAATTAAAATGATAGCTTAACATTGTATGACATGTATTTTAAAAGGGTTGATTTTTTTTCATTAAAATAATGATTTTATTGATTCCAAATTTTGATTTTTACAAAGAGTATAATAAAAAAAGATTAAAGTTAAAATTAAAATCATATCTAATTTATTTTCTTCTTTAAAAAAATTCATCTTATTAAATACTTAAACTTTATACATGTAAAATTTTTACATCATTATTGATAAGATTCATATTTAAAAACAATAATAAGTAGAAAAAAAATAATTCATACACAATGTACATTAGATTATGGTGAATGATAATATGTAAACAAATTTAATATTAACATTATTATATATTTTAACATTGCAAGGGATATATTAATTGTTGTCACATCCCCATGCCTCCGACCGGCGAAGAGGACGCGACTACAAGCTTCAAACACCCAGGCTAAGTGCCCCATGAACATGTACATGCATAAAAATTACGGAAACAGAGTGCTGCAGGGAAATACAATAAGTAAAACATGCACAATTACCATTGTCTATTATACACAGCTATAGTTAATTATCATGCACAGCGGAATCAACATGCATCCACACAAGCATTCATTCATTTAACATGTTCATCATTTTTATTAACAGAAATTTACAGTTTACAGTTGCAGAAGTAAAATGCACAAGATTACTTATCTTATGATGAATTCGTTTCACAACCAGCTACGTCGCTGCAACGTTCCACCCAACCATAGGCCAGCGTGCTCCTTAATCTATCAGCAATTCCGCCACCCCCGAGCTGGGCATGATTCTCCAAGGAATAAGGGAACAAGTAGGCTTACACATAGCCAAGGACACACAAAACACATAGCCAAGCCCACAGAGTTGGGTTTATCAGGCCATTACAGAGCCAAGAACACCTACACCAGAACTAGCCTGACCTCTAAGACACCCAAACACACCCAACACAAGGAATCAGTCCCTTCTCTGCTACATAGTCCCTCAAGCCCTACATTCCCTTCCAGTGCTATTCAGGGGTGATGGAGAAGAAGGCCAACCCTCTAGCTCTATCTGTGTGGTTTCCATCCACCAGGTTTATCAAGCAAATATAAGCGAACATCTCTGCTCCTCTCACAGTCTGAAGACCAACCATTGCACTCAAGCAATTAATTTAGCTGTCACAGCTTAAACAGGAAAAGACTCCCCAACGAATTACACAGTCCCAAACACAACAACAAACACAATTCCAACAGGGGGAAAATACCACAGCTCCAAAACGCATCAGCATACATATTACCAATCACGTGGGGAACAACAACCCATTTTGCACAACGAATGCTACTGGGAAAAACGTACGCAGACCACAATGGGGACGAATTTACAGTCTCACGACCGGTGCATGAACAACCACAATGCAGAACCCACGAATCAGCCAGTGAGTAAAGGATACGGCCTCACTATTCACAAATCCACAGAAGAAAACTACTGCATGGGTAAATCTAGCAAAATCCTGTGTGTGAAGACAAAAAAAAAACGGGAAAGAATCCCTCTGTGTGAGAATGCCGTGAGAATGCATAGCAATGGAGGGGACGTGAATTGCCAGTGCGTAAGCGTTTTTTCCCAGTCGTGGGGAGAGTGGAAGAATGTCTGCGTGAGTGATGAACAACAAAAATGGTGAGAAACCCCCCCAAAATTGGAAGTACGTGAGCATTTTTTTTGCCATTGTGGAGTCAACCATGGTGGAGTGTGCATGTGGGTGAGGACTGACAGTCCTGCCACCCCAATCCCAAATACCATAATTGCCTCAACCACCAGCAGCCTTTCTTAATGAAAGTGGTTGGAATAAGAAAGGGAAGAAGACACATGGGTATTTTCCTTCTTGGCCCCAAGGTTTGACAAATTCCCCCACATCCTTATTCTTGGGAAAAATCATGCCCCTTTCGATTTAGTTGTTGCGATCGTAGTTGGTCGGGTTCATTTAATTAATTATAGATGCATATTTACATGATGACCAACATAATATATTTTGCATGCCCCAATATACAATCGATGACAAATTTAAATCCAAAACATAACATAACTGACCAATGGTGGGGCCTTGGCCTTTAGCTCCACACCATGATCATTTACAATATATACATCATGTGCATCTAATGCAACGGGGTCAAAACCGGGGTGTTACAATTGTCCCTTTTGTTATAAGAAAAGTATAGAATATATTTTTATTGAAAGATGATAAATTTTAATTCTTACCAATTTTTAAGATAATTTAAATAACAAAATTTAAAATTTAAAATGTTGAAAAAGGAAATTACAATATCATATAATTATTAAATGACAAAATTATAATTGAATTTTAATAATACATTGAGAATTTAAAAAGGTGAGCTTGAGTTATTTCACAAGTATAGTATAGTGAAAATCATTGTAATGGCCATTGTTATTTCTTTTATTACGATTAATAGTATTATCTCAATTTATAAGTATCATTTTTTTGTGTAAATGGAATTTGTTTTGTCAAGGTTAACGTTCGTTGACGTCACTCACTTGGCTTGAGTTTGGTAACCCCTTTCATTCTTTGTTCCTCAAAATCTCAACCTTTCTTCCCCCGTTAATTCCACCTCCAACCTAGATTACACTTTGTTGTGCATAGGATCTATGCTTAACTCATATTTGAAATATTTCAAATAGTGGGTAGAATCAAGAAATGGGTCCTCTCCCTTTTTTTCTAAAGGGATTTTTATGGAGAAAGTAGTTTAAACCCTAGTTTTCACCCGAAGGAATGAACTCAAGATGAATCACACATATTATTAGTGAAATAGTTTGATTTGAAGATTTAATAGTTTATTAACAAATCTTGTAGAAATCCATGAGTTCCTTTTTGACATTTGGAATCTTATACATAGTGTAAATCCTTATATCCACTCTTCCAATTATGATTTTTTTTTATGGAATTTTATTCAAGAAAGGATAGTGATTTGGTTTTCAATTTTGGTCCCTCTATCATGGACAAATGTAATACCTTTATTTTTACCTTTTTCATGTCTAATAGAGATTGTGTAAATGATGGAAATATTCTAGTAGATATTCGTAGTGAGGAACTCAAGGGCAAGGTCCGACTACTGAATGGCTAGGCATGTATGATGTAAATATCTATGTATGGGCCTGCCATGTGTTAGGCTTAGAATGAAGAATTAAATATATGAAAATACTATGTTGGTAAACAATATAATGATATTTAATATGGTTGTGTATAGAGCACTAGGGGGGATATGATTTCACTAGAGAGGAAGAGGAATGGGGGCCTATGGGAAAGTGAATTAACTTTTTCCAAGTTCCCACCTTATAAATCATATTATTTCTACCATGTTCATTAACTAATCCAATTATCACCTTTGAATTATTAAAACCAATCGTTGAATGCATGTGATAGGTTGGTGGGAAAGTCTTCTCATGTATTCAAGGAAGCATGGGCTCAATATACTTCTTATGCCAATTGTAGGAGTCCTTCACCCTATGGTAAAAAATAATGTCAGTTGTCATTCACTCTCATGTAAAATTTGTTCTATCTATTATGGTGTTCTCTCCATTTAATAATTGGGATAGTTTAAGACATTAATTACAATTGACACTATGAAGAGGAAATTGTAGACTTTAAAGTGAAGAATGATGGTTGTGGGTTAGCATCTAGAATGAGCACGTTACTAAACCTCCACCCACTCAACACTTTTTTCTCTTTTGATTCTCAAGAATCTATGTATTAATTGTATAGGCTACTCTTTAGATGCATATAGTAGGTTGGAATCTTTCTACAAACTGAAAAGCACTGTAAAGGAAAGGTTCTATGAAGGGATGTTGAGCAGAAAGGGTAGGTCTTCCTTGTGTTATGTGGGATAGTTGAAGATATTTTCATGTTTGTGATGGTTGAATAGGTACATATTCTCTAAGCATGATAGAAAATCCGTTGGGCCAAGAGAGAGTGTTAGCAACCAAAATTTGCTCACTAACCTTGTGATAAATTTCATCACCATTATACATCATAATCAGAAAAATTAGAACCATTTTCCATCTCACATCATCCATATGACCCGAGGAAGTGACTATATAAGGATTTACCAAGAAGCTAGTGTAACTTGATTGTATTTATCCTCACTCGAAACCACCTCAAATACATAAGTACTAAACAAACATTGGGTTATAATTAAATGAACTCCACTCCTCTCGAGCCCTCAAATTCAAATCATTTTTCACATTATTGGTTTGTGCTCATACCTTAGAGTCCATTGGCATCATTGGTCCTGGAAACATTAATACGTTAGGGTTAGTTTTCTTTGTATAATCTGTAGTATTACTATTCACGTGAGGTGAATATGAAGAAGCATATGGAACAATCCAAGAGACACCTTGGAATATGAAACCAAGGGTCACATACATTGTATATATATGTACATGTGTTGATGAGAAATATGCATAAACACATATCTATCTATTATGCATTTGTGTATGTTATTCAATTTGATTGTGTTCCATATTGGGAATCCCAACACTGATACCAGAGTGATTTTAAATCTTATGGCCCGTGACTTGCATACTACTCATATTCTTGTGCTATTTTTGAGATTTAAGGTTCTTTCATATCATTTGTACTTCATTTACACCATTACCTTCCATATCCTCTACATATTTCCTGCTAACTGAATGCACTCTCCTTTGTCCTACATGCACATATGGTTTTCTTTATGGCCTACACTTCCACCTACTATATCTCTACTTTTAGTATGGCGTTCCCTACCCTTCTTGTACCAGATATACACTCTACACTCTTGTGACATGGGCATAATCCAAACATCTAGGCATAGACTACCATTCAAATGACTAATACATGAGGACTAAGCTGCCTCCTCCACTTTCTATATTTTTGTTCTCTGGAGTGTTTTTCTAGGGATTCACATGCTCATATTTCTTAGATTAGTCTCATGTTCGAATTTGTGAACAAATTTTTGCTCTCTTCATGATAAGTTGAATTTTTCAGTTTGGAGTTGAACATCCATACTCCATCATATTGCATATAATGAGATATTACATGTTGTTGCATATTGCAATGGTTTGGTTCCTCCATGATTTTCATTCATGTATTAATCACATCACAATTGTTGAATGTAACATCTCCCTCTTTATGAAAAGAAAAATTATGATTTGTGGGGGACTCTTAAGATCTGATTTAGGGTTTATGAGTGGTAAAGTTCATTCATTTAAGTGCAATCACCAAAATTTCATACCTATGCATTGCATTTCTAAATTTTACATAAATATATTTTTTCTCAAAGGAATGATACTTAGACGCAGCTTCGACTATTGACATTAGTCTCAATGATTCACATGGCATTGTAGATAATGTAATTCCATATCAAGTCTTTAGGCTCCCTTCACCTGAAGTAAATGGATGCTTAATGTGAAACTTGTACTTAGTGTCCATCATGTAAGTATAACAACAACACACTTTTACTTTGTTCTTCTCATTCCATAAATGTATATAGAGCCATAACTTTGTATTTTAACTAATGGAATCCACAATTACTACATTAAGTGCATGAATATTTAAAACATATAAGAATCATGTTTCCTCGAATAAAATTCATGAAATAAAATACCACCAATAAAAGAAACACCATATACATGGTTCACCCCTGTAACATCCCCAAAGTTCCATTGAATAAAACATTTCACGTACTATCAATACAACTTATATAATTTATACTAGCATGCAAACTGCGATGAGTTCAGAGTAACTATGGAGATGTACTTGCAACATCGTTAATCACTTAAATGGCACTCACATGTATGTAAATCATAATCTATGACCAATGCATTGTCAGTTTTTAACGGTACCTTAGATTATAGTTGTCTGATGAAGGCTTATGCATGAAGTCATGCGAGATACCCATATGGGTGAGAACCAAATCATTGTTGAAATATTACTTTGCTTTTGAACAATCATTCCTAGGATTTGAGAGTGATATTAAAATACAAACCCATTATACATCAATCACTGAAACATTGTATATTTAACTGTATCAAGGTTGACCATTGCAATTCTTTTAAGGCTAATACTCTTTATACTACTTGATACATGAGAAAAGAATAACACATAATTCAAACATAATCATTGAAAATAACCATTAGTCACATAATTAGACCATCTATCATCTTATACAAGAACATTTAGGTGGGACACATAAAACCAAAAATGAAGACACAAGATATACGTGGTTCACCCAATCTTGGGTTACGTCCACCAAAAGGTCACGTCATGTGATATTTATTTCATGAAGAGGTTACAAATTCCGCAACGTAAATGTTGTGGTACATTTATCATTCTTCATCAAGAGTATCTCTTAGAATAAAACTAGACATTCTTAGTATTGAATCAGTTCATTATGCAACATAATAATGAAGGAAACTATGTAACTGAATCTTTTAAAACCCAAGACTCACTCAACTAAGGTAAACATCTAGATATCCGTTTAAAGTAAACATCATATAAGCACTGTATCATTTGGGCATTCAGAGACCTAGCGTTCCTTCTGAATTAAAGTAAATGAGGTGTAGAAGAGATGATAATGAACACTCTATAACATGGGTATCCAGGGATATTGCTTCTGTATGGTTTTCTGGGCATCGTATCGATATGGAATAGAAAGGTGAATTCATCAAGTAGAATTCCTTGTTTTCTTCTTGTAGCATTTAAGTTGTCAACCCTTACAAAATCATTAAGCGGTAAACCCTTACAAAAATCATTAAGTTGTCAACCCTTCTAGTGGTGTTTTATTTCGGTAGTTGGTAAATTTTTATCCCAAGTTGGTGATGAATGACAACTTCAATAGACCATCATTCAAAAATGACAAAGAATGAATCATGAATGAACTCAATCAATGAAATTGTGTTTATGGATTTTGGACAGAACTTCCATGTATGCATTGATCGATCGATGAATTATTTGTGTGCAGAGGAAATTTAGTGGTAACAGCTATTGCACCTAGACATTTCCAAAGAGCAATTCCTATTATCCCTTACAGAGATGCCACACTAGACACCCAAACAAAACCCTAACCCTGAAATGTTGATTGGGAATAGCTCAACTTGGCTGAAAATCTCCCTAATCGCTTCGAACTACGCACTGCCATAACCATCTGTTTAGGAGCATTTCTTACCCACTCCAAAGCGCCCTGGGGCAAGGAACGACTTCTTTGTTATTTTGGAATGATTCTAAATGATTTGTAGAGAGTTGCATAGAAATATGGATCTTGTGGATATTTTTACAGCATGTGTTATCATATGATAATGATATGCTACTTCAATAAAACCCATTCGATATTTTTGATCAGCCAGATTGGCACAACCGCACAAGGATATCTACATCTGGGCTATCATAATTGGTATCATGAGTACAACAAGATCCACCTCAAGGATTACCATTATTTTGAGATATGTATCTACAGAGATTGCACAGCAAAGTGCATACACAAGGATCTATGCTCACACCAAGCAAATATTAAGGCCACTACTAGATCCCTAAGTCAAGACCTTTAAGAATTGATTAACTAAACTTATTCATTGAATGAAAATCAAAGGATTAATTCTTAGATTGAGCACATAGTTAAACTCGTTAACAACTTATATCCAAATACACACCCAAAAGCACAAGGAGGGTGGAAGAAAAATATTTTAACCATTATGCTTAACAAAACAGGTACCAAAACATACCAACAGGTTCTGGAATAAGGTTGATGGGGGTTTGCACCAGTACCAAGGTTGTGCATACGTAGGCTTGATCAAGTCTATAAAAGATGAAAATGATTCAGATCCAAGCAGCCTACTTCGCCACTCTAATAGGGATGTATTTTTCCATTCCATACTTTCTTCTATATATTGCTGCCATTACAGAGTACCCTAAGGTCTTCACCGTGTCCAGGGATTAGCATATATCAAGATATTTATCCGATAACTAATAGGCCAATTCCTCAAACCCCAATCATAGAAACAAAGAGCTAGATTGACCTATGTCAGATCTTAGCATCCTGGATCCCCCGAAGTAAAATTCCCCCCCCCCCCCCCTCGCCCTTCCCAGGATTTCCAAACCTATAAGTAGGCGAAGGAGAAATGGCTTCTCCATTCTACATGTCAAGTTACCATGAATTACGGTAGTACTTCTACCACTATTAATGTTGAGGATGGTCTCCCCAAATTTTGCCACTATTATTGCAGGTCGAGATTCCTCCCGATCCTCCCTCCTTAATCGGTGCTTTATGGAAGAGGACATGCCATTTTTTTCTGGCGACATGGAAACCATGCTTGAGAAAGCTCCTTGATGAGGATCTTTTTCCCCTTTCGTTTCCTTCTTTCTAGGGGAAATACTAAAATTAAATTTAGTTTTTTCCTAGAGTTACTTCATGTTTTCTTTGGAAAGAATAATCCACCTCGATTTTCCTTGACCTCATCTTTATCTTAGGTTAGCTATAACTTTCTATACTTAACACATCATTCCCTTTTAGTGTTATAATATATATATATATATATATATACTTACCTATAATGTTTATCAACATAGGCAGTATCGCTAACCCTTTTATATATGTATATATATTTATATACATATATATATATATATATATATAATTAAATATGAATCCCTCCATATAGAAAATCAAGGTGTAATATATGTCATCTATATTAAATCGGGGTGTATTGATATATACAACGACGACATCTTCTACCTAATATGGTCTAATAATTGTTTGTTTTTCCCTCTTTGATTCTTTTAGCTTTCAAGACAATTCCTTGATGCTTTTGGTTGAGGTATCCTCCCATATTATATTAGCTTTTAATTAAAAAGGATATAATAGTTTTTTTTATAATTGGGCTAGTTATGGCGTGAATAGGAATCCTTATAGGATTGCATAATTAGGACGATACGAAGACTATGTCATTGAGCTTAAACTCCCTCGTTATTCTCTTTTCACCATCATGGGTCTAGCTGGCCTTGTGTTAAGTTATGTCACTGTATTATGTCTCCTAAGTTTCAACTTAGGTAATTAAATAAGCTGCAAGGTTTTTTTTCTAGTGGGATCTTGGCCTTGAGCTCCTCACCAGGACAAGTACAATAAAATTCAAAAATACAAAATTATCTAGGGTATGCGGGAGGGTTATTACATCCTCTCCCCCTTAAAGTAACACCATCCTTGGTGTTTGTATTTTCAACAATTTTCCTTCTTCTATTTTGTCATCTTTTCTTGTTTTTCTTCTTTTTCATTCTGATCCCCTCAGATCTTCCTGCATCTTCTCGAGTTGTTATTGTTTAATCCTGCAGTTTTCCTACAACAAGGTTCAGGTCTAGTCTAAACTGTTATTCAGTAATTCATGTCAAACTGTAATTCAACTTAAACAAAAGCCATAGATCCCTTTGTATTGCAACAATCTGCAATTCTTCTAGTTTTCATTGGTATCATAACACCCAATTATATTCATAATGCAATTTATCCATCAATAAAAACATAATTACTACCCTTTGGGTGTTGGTTTTATCTCCAACCCTTGGATAGTACTGTCATCCTTTACTTGAGGAAATCCTTTCTTCACATTACACCTGAAGCATGTAATAGTCTTATTACTTGGATATTTGTTTAACACTTTTTACATTCATTTTATGTTTTCCAAACTCCCTTGAGTTCCTTTTTCCATTCTCGTGTGGACTTACAACAATTTCTGAGGTTACTCTCTCTTTTAACCCCAAGTTAAAAGTTTTCTCCTTAGCGACATCAAACAGCGTCCTATGTTCCAGATGTCCATCTTTGCCTAGGTCTTTTTGCCACACCATATTCCTAACACCAATGCGCTCACACGGCAATCGCTTTCCTAACACCATTGTGCTCCCACAGCATATATTCCTAACACCAATGTGCTCACGCAACAATCGCTTGCCTAACACCATTGTGCTCCCGCAGCATATATTCCTAACACCAACGTGCTCACGTGGAAATCACTTGCCTAACAACATGGTGCTCCCACAGCATTAAATTTTTCCCTTGTTCGTATCAGTGCAGATTTCAACTTTCACTATTTGTATTTCATGCTCCTTGGTGCTCAACATGACTTTACTGTCATTGTCCCAATTCATGAATCGGCTACATGGTTAGTTAAAGCATCTATCGATACCCCAAAATTTCATTATTTAATCGTTAGAATTTTCATTTGTTTAATCAACATTTTCTAAGTTGTAGTGATTGTACCCTTACCATCATTCATGGTTCATACAATCTTATAATTCATTCAGAATAAACCAGTGCTTATTCATACGTGGATTTAGAATCCATGTCTTACATTGCTCGTGAGATGGTCAGAATAATCGTAAAGCCCTGCAATGCTAGTACATAATACCACAATCCATAATTAAACCTTGGTTCATAGAAATCTTGAAATATGAAATTTAAATAAGATAATAAAAATAAAACAACACTAGTTCTTGAGTGGTTTAGCTTCCTTGTTTAAGCCATTGAATTTTTGAAACAAATAGACCATTTCAGTTGGCGGTGTCTCACGCATAACCTGCAAAGTTAGTCCATAACATTATACGTCATCCATTCACTTATCATTTTCAAATGTTAATAGCAATTTCCCAACACTCGGAATTTTAGATCTGCAATTCGATCATTAAGGCAGAGATTTCAAATATCCAAACTATAATGATTTTAAAGTAAAGATCTTATTCTATCCTTTGGCATTCAAAAATGACTCAGCTAACAAAATAATTCAGAGATGATTTTTCCCTTTAGATCCGTTTAACTAGATCACGTGTTAAGAACATGCATCATATAGATGCCATCCGAACTTTTGTTAGATATACCCCAACCCCAAATCAGTGCATTAGCAGAATTTGGACTCCTTGACACGTTATCAAACTTACAACAAGTCCGACGTTGTACCATCAATTTCAATGCCAACGTTTACTAGATCTATTCAAGCCAACACAATGTGTTACAGAGATTGGGCATCAACCGTTATAATGTCCAAAGGAATTTTCAGGCATTGTATCTAGATATGACTTAGATGGAAGGAAAATAAAACAATTACGTGTATCAATACATATGCAATATTGTAAAGCATTATTCACAACTAACCAATTAATATGCTAAAACATACAACAACTCACGACATGATTTCATGACAAGAATTTGATCCGTTGATGCCTGAGAAATTTCCATTGAAGTGCCTTAATACGGAGCATTGCTGAGAAACAAAAGGCTGCATTGTAACAAGAGAGCTATAACATCAATACAGAATCAACAATTAGCCAATTACCAATTAATAAGAAAAAACAACCAACAAATCATGACACGCTTTCATGACAAGATTTTTCTAATGGTGCATGGGATAATTTCTTTAAAGTGCCTTTGACACAAATAATAAATATATAAGATCACAACATACTGTAAAGAAATTGTGAAAAAGGACAGAATCCGACACTAGTAGTGTCTGTTGTTAGCACATGCTATTTACCTTGCATCTAAGAACATAGATTATCCAACTATACATAAGACAACAACCAACTATAGTCTCTCAGTTTGATTAGATATGGAAAACATTCCTAAGTATAAAAGTTTATTTATAGGAGGAGATACAAAAATAAAAATGGGATTATATATTTTTCCTTGATCAAAATAGTTTAGAAGAGACTGGAACTACTTTAAGGATAATTTTGCACTAACAACCTTGTTTTTTAAGCTTTAAAACTACAAAACAAAGCACCAGGGTTACCTTCATAATTGATGCTGAAGTGATAACTTATAACAATCCCTTACATAAAATACAGAAAGCACCTTAGAATCTGAAATGAATTCAATGCCCTGCATAACGTCTCTGCAACATAGAGCCAACCAATACATGACATTTGATCATTTAAAGGCTAGCTCGGTAAACATGGGGCACAATGCATATAGATGAGTTAAAAGTGTTGAGGAGTGGAATTTTTTATTTTTATATCCAAGGGACATGGATCCATAAATTTTGATGATTTGAACTACTTGGATGTTTCTTGGGTAATTGTTATATCTTCTGATCATTATCGAACCTTCGCGCTCACAGTCCCTTAGCCAATTCCTATTCTTCTTCAAAAGTGTAAAAAAAACATTTTTGCACAATGCTACAGAAGCCCCTGTAATTACATAATAACATACAAATAAAGACAACTAAAGTTATAGTACATGAAATTGAATCATATTGTTCAAACAATCAAACAATCAAACAACGTTTTCATCAACTTAATGCCATGTTTCATCTCCTACAAAAATCATGTTTCCTTCATTATCCCTCTAGCTTGGTTGCAGTATCACATAAATCCAGGGTTATACACAGCTGGTCCACGATGCTCAGGCAGACCAAACTTCCATGTGATCGAAATCAAAATATGACAAAAAAATGCTCTTTGATTTCCATCTGAGATCAAAATAAGAATGCGGTCATGAGCCATTTGGATTTGATGAAAGAATTACTTTTTTTTACACCTTCTTCCATGACGTTTTCTTTGATCCTCTTTGTTACCTCCTTCGATATTTGGAGGCTCACTCAGACAACTTGTCCCCCTCGTTCATCAGTGTCATGCATCCATAATTAAAAACAATCGATTGGTTAGAGCCATCCATCTTCATGCTTCCTAACTACATGTTGAACCCAAATAGGCCCGAGTGCTGTCACTCTAGCTCTAATACCATATGTAACATCTCCCTCATTATGAAAAGAAAAATTATGGTTTATGGGAGACTCTTCAGATCTAATTTAGGGTTTATGAGTGGTAAAGTTCATTCATTTAAGAGAAATCACCAAAATGTCATATCTATGCATTGCATTTCTAAATTTTACATAAATATATTTCTTCTCAAATGAATGACACTCAAATGTAGCTTTGACTATCGACATTAGTCTCAATGATTCACATGGCATTGTAGATAATGTAATTCCATATCAAGTCTTTAGGATTCATACACCCGAAGTAAATGGATGCTTAATGTGAAACTTGTACTTAGTGTCCATCATGTAAGTATAACAACAACACACTTTTACTTTCTTCTGCTCATTTCATAAATGGATATAGAGCCATAACTTTGTATTTTAACTAATGGAATCCACACTTTTAACTAAGGGAGGGTGGAGATGAGAGGACAGAGAATGGAGGAAGTGGGAGGAGGAGGAGGAGTGAAGGAGAGAGAGAAGAAAAGGGAGGGAATGAGAGAGAGGAGGAGGAGGAGGTGGAGGTATGGTGTGGGAGAAAGGATGAGGAGAGAGGGTGGAGGAGAGAGGGAGGAGGGAGGGATTTGGAGAGGGGAGGAGGTGGAGGAGGAGGAGGAGGAAGGGAGAGGGGTGGAAAAAGAGGAGGAGTAGTGGAAGGGAGAGGGGTGGAGGAAGAGGAGGAGTGCAAGGGAGAGGGGTGGAGGATGAGGATGAGGTAGAGTGGAAGGGAAATGGGTGGAGGACAAGGAGGAGTGTAAGGGAGAGGGGTGGAGGAAGAGGAGGAGTGCAAGGGAGAGGGGTGGAGGACGAGGATGAGGTAGAGTGGAAGGGAAATGGGTGGAGGACAAGGAGGAGGGTAAGGGAGAGGGGTGGAGGATGAGGACGAGGTGGAGTGGAAGGGAGAGGGATGGAGGAAGAGGAGTAGGAGGAGTGGAAGGGAGAGGGGTGGAAGAATACGAGGAAGGAAGGAGTGGGGGAGGGAGGAGGAGGAAATTATAAGGGGAGGGAGGAGAGCGAGAGGATGAGGTGGGAATAGGGGGAGAGGAAGGA
>LPNX010488229.1:319471-360073 GCA_001517045.1 Pseudotsuga menziesii | reverse complement strand
ATATATATATATATATATATATATATATATACGTATATATGGGAGGCCCACGCTCCCCATTATGTATTCGGCAATGTATTAAGTAGATATATTAGATATTATTATAAATAATGAGCAGCATTTATTGTGCTCGTTTTTGGCCTCATCAATGAGGTCTCTTTGTAATTGTTATAAAAAGGCATCTGGCCTCGTAATGAAGCATTCAACTTTTTTAGTTCCTTTGTTCTATCTCTCATTTTGTTTTAGGTCTGAGTGTTATTTTGGGTTTCTCCATTGAGAGGTGAGGCTCTCCTAGCCTCACCTCCTATCTTTGTTGATCTTTGCTACCAGATCTTGCTCATCTTCCCTTAATGGCAGATCAATTGGTATCAGAGCAGTTAGCTCCTAGACCTAGCTTAATTTTTTATTTTGCTTCAGCTATCTAATGGGCATTGTGCCTAAAACCTAATTGTCTATTTTATTCTCACTACATGTTAGTGGCACATTTCTTTGCTGCATGTTTTTAGGTTTTTGGTTTTTGGTTTTTGCTTGACTTTGCGAGTGCACCGCTCCCCATGGCTACATTCTGGTGTAACACCCCGGTTTTGACCCCGTTTGCATGATGTATATAATGTAATTAATCATGGTGAGGAGCTAAAGGCAAAATCCCCACCATCGATTTGGTTGTATATGTTTCAGAAATAGGGATAGTTGCCGATGGTATATCGTGCTATCCAGCACATTATAGTTTGGCATCATGTAAATATGCACATCAATTAAAATAAACCTACAGCCAGCTACGACAGTGCAACGTTAAAATGAAAAGGGCATGATTTTCCTAAGGATAAGGGGGGGGGGGGGAATTGTCTAACCGTGGGAGCCATTGGGAAAGTTCCATGTGTCAACCACCTTCTTGTCTCTTTCAGCCACCAAGTCATTTGGGACAAGCATTAGTTGAGGGAAATTACTACTTGAGGAAACGTGGGCATGGGGGGCGTCAGTTTGGCAGGCTACTGTCAGTTCTGACGGTACACATACCCAGCGGTAGAAGCCATTGTTTCCCTCATGCCTGGTATTCACCTTCGCGATTGTGGTCTGGGAAATTCCATCCTCACACTGAGAGACATTCTGTTTTCCTCACACACAGTTTTCCCATCATTTTCCTCACGCACCAGTCGGGGTTCTCCTTTGGTTTTGTGCATGCATCGAGCTGGAAGAGTGGCTTGAAGGGCATGATTTCTGCTGTGTATGTGAAATAGTCATGGTTTTCATCCATGATTCTAGCTTGTTGTTGGTTTGACCTGCAATTTGGGTTGCTGTTGTTCTTCTCATGATTTTTGGATGCTGTCGAGAGTCCGATTTCTTCTTCCATTTTGGACTGTGTGTGTGTGTGTTTCCTTCTTCCATTTTTGGACTGTGTCTTTTCCCCTTGTGCACAGATTGATGGAGAATTGGTTCTTTCCCCATTTTTGTCTATGTAACCTTTCTTTAGTGATTGCGTTGAGGAGTTGTGTGATGTGGACTCTTGGATGTTGGACGACTGCTGATTTCCACATCCATTGGCTGAGTTTTCCCATGTCTATGTTGGGAGTTTTCCTTCTTCCCCAACTGCGGATTGTGTAAGGTCCTCATCCTTTCCTCATTAGATTGTGTTCTGCATTTATGTCCTTCTTTTGCCCAAGATTGAGAATTAGAATTCTCCCCTGTTTTGAGACTGTGCAAGGTTGCCATAGTTTTCATTGTGAGTTTGTGGCTATTGATGTACCCTAGTTTTGGGTAGCTATTGAGTTGTTTTGTCCATGCTAGGGCCAAGAACAACTCTAAGTTGTCTTGTGGACTTTAGCCATGTTTCACCTTTTGTTTGGGATTGTCACCCGATTGTCTTTGCCTTCTTCACAGAGCTGTGAATGGGTTGTTTTGCTGTGGTATGTAGTAGTTGGTATTTGGATTGCTGAGAGTGGGATTAGAGGCTGGGTATGCTTGAGGAAACTGGTGTTTGAGGCCACTAGCTTAGCATTTAGCCTTTTCTAGCTCCTTGACGACTTGGTAAGCCCTGCTGTGTGGGCTTAGCTGATTTGTCTACCTTGGCTATGTGTAATCCTGCATTGACCCTTATTCCTTGAGGAATCATGCCTATCTCGAGGGTGGCAATGTTGCTGAGAGATTGATGAGAACGCTGGCCTATGGTTGGGTGGAACGTTGCAGTGAAGTAGCTGGTTGTGGGGCGATTTCTTCATTAAAAGATAAGTATTCCTGACTATTTCATCTTTGCAATAATATATACTATTTCATGAGAAATCATGAACATGTTGAATGCTGGAATGTATATGTTTGCCTCCGCTGAATGTTGAGGAACTATGCATCTTTGTATGATGGATTACGCATCTTGGTATGTATTATGTTAATCTTTTAATCTAAGAATTTATTCTTATTCATGTTCATGGGGTTGTTTTCCCGTCTGCATGTTTTACTTCAAAGCATTTCAGTTTGTCAATTTTTAGTTGTGTAAAAGTACATGGGGCTAGTTGCCTGTTTGTTGGGTGTTAGTAGCGTCCTCTTTCCTGGTCGGAGGGTCAGGGACGTTACATCTGGCTGCACCCTCCTTCATGTATATGCTCTCATGTTGCATGCCCTTCATGGCTCTAGGCATTCCCTCCTTCCTATAGGATGCCAATATTTGCTCCACTTTTTGGCTTCCTTCATGCATGCTACTACTAACAGGATCTCCATCATATATGTCTCCATCATCGTCGTGAATACCTAACTCCATGCATATCGTTGATAGCTGTATTCACCTCTTTGTACAGCATGTACGCCTTTTCATTTCCTACCATTAGCATGACTCCCTCAAACCATAACTCCACGCATTAATTTTCATGTACTCCAATCCATTGTAAGTGCTACCCAACTCCTCCATTTGCCCATGATTCTTCCAAATTAGGTATTGTGCCTATGCCTTAACCATTTACCACTCATGCTTCAGCGTTTACCTTGCAATCCACATTTTCTCATAGCTACCCTAACCCCAAGCTGCAACTCATTCATCTCTGCCCATCGCTGCCAGAGGCATGCATCTCCTCCCTCATTTTTCCATAAACACATTCATGTTTATTTTATTTTATTTCAAGAACTTGTTTGCTCCTCCCCAAAATCAAGTAGTGACATTGTTCATTGTTTTGTGTGTGAGAGTTGAAGACTCCCTTTACTGAAAATCCTCCCGTGAAGACTTTGTGAAGTGTCTGAAAAATTATGGATTAGTATTTCTCTCTACAGCTGTGCCAAATGCAAAAGAGTTTGTCGATTGAGTTGCCAAGGCTGATTTTAGGAGCAGCCGTGATACAAACTAAAAAATCACCACAGAAAAGCGTATCTCCTTTGTTAATGGCAGTGGCGTTGAGAACACTATGGAATTGGCCTTCAACCCATTAAAGAAATCCATCGTGTACTGAAATCATTTGCTTTCAACCCATCCTGTGCCAAAATCGTGTGGCTTCAAAACACTTGATTGAAGAAGATGAGGAAATTAATGAACACAATCTCAAAAAAAATATGTCCAGAGATCCAAAACGCTATCTCTAACGGAGAAAACTCATTTTTATTGCGTGGTTCAGCACAATATTCAACACAACATATTTCTTGCTTGGTTCAACACAATTTTTAGCACAATATCTTTCTTTCTTGGTTCAACACAATATTCATAAGATTTTTTTTTTGTTGCTGAAAATGGACTATTGGTCCTTTATGTTACCATTAATCTTTTCAAGTTGTACTATGGAAATGACTGCGAGGGTGTTTTTAAGGAATTATTGGTTATGGTATTGGAGGTTCAACATGGCATTGTACTGATAGTCTCATTCTTTTCAGGCAGGAGAGTTACTTCACATATTTATTTGTAGTGAAAGAGCCATTGACGTTTCAACTGGGAAAGCATTTCTATTTACCCCAAGATTAAGTGAAGACTATGCAGTTTTGATGGGTGAAATACATACCAAAGTACAACAGGCTATCAAACTATCAGTATGGTGGAGAGTTCAAGTAGCAGACAACATCGATGGTCACTGCAAGGCATGACAACCCTAGTCACCAGCGGCACCAAAGGAGTCGGACGTGCTGTTGTGGAGGAATTAACTGGTTTTGGAGTTGCTGTTTATACATGTGCTCGTACAGAAAAGGATCTTAATGAATTTTTGACTCAATGGAAAGAAGCAGGGCTGCATGTTGGTGGTTCACTTTATGATATATCATCTTGTTCAGCACACGAAGAGTTGATTGAAAAATCTTCCTCATTTTCCAATGGGAAGCTCAATATGCTGATAAATAACGTGGGTACAAATATAAGGAATCCCACTGTGGAATACATAGCTAACTATTTATCATTTCTTATTTCTACCAACTTTGAATTAGCATATCTACATATTGCCTCTTTAGCAGTGAGTGACTTGCATTCATCAAATAATATTGGTGTTTCCAATCGTAACTGATTTCCAATGCAACCAGCATCTGCAATGTATGATAATGGTCCTCCAACAACAGTATCCAAACCAGCGGTATTTGTAGATACAAATGCGTATGGCTACGTTTCATTTCTGTATGGCCTGTAAGTATCAGGCATTTCCTTTATTTTTCCAATCAGTAGTTTCATGCGGCTGGGATTCAATAATGAAAATGGCGAAAAAATGGAGCATCTGGCCAAATAGTGGTCTATTTGGTGACTAGAATAATATGTTTGAATGGTCTCCTTTCTTCTCTTGTTATTATTATTTCATTCAAATCTATGTTACAGCTTCAAATAAATATGATTTTCGTAGTTGGAAAGGGTGGATAGAATCTTCCGTCATCTTCCCTTGAAGTTCGAAAAAGCTGCTAGCATACTGCCATCCAAATCCAGACCTATATTTTGACAAGAATATAAAAGAGCCACATTGTTATTCTACATTTCAAGTTTGGGCGTCGGATCCCTCAAGTCGTCAGCGAATTCCAAATCCACTCAGTTTAGAGGTCGAGAAGGTGATACACAAGGCCTCTTGAGGCACTTCTGTATGACATTGAGCCATAGGATCTACTGCATCAAAGTTATATCTGAGTTGGAAAATATGGTACAAGCTCCATATCATCATTTATGTTCTCATCCTACCTAGGAGGCTCACATATCTACTTGGTACCTTCATCTTGACATTTCCTAGGCAATCACACATGGAAGACAAGCTAAAGCTTCAGAATGGAGCATCTGCATTTGGAAAAAAACCTGCATTTGGAATATTTGGAACACCAAGTCCTACTTAATCAAGTCCATTTGGAAGTACTTTGATCAAACACAACCAGCTTTTTGGTTCATCCAATCATCCTTCTTTCGGTGCAGCATCTACTCCAGCAAGCGATATTCAGCAACAATTTTCAGAGGTTCATTTAGCACTCTCGAGCAAGCCATCTTCAACATGGCATATTCAACAATATTCAAAAGTATATTTAGCATTCTTCAGCAATATCAACTTTGGTTTCATATTTTTAGTTCAGTTTTACTTTGCAGCAGTGTTATTTCACTTTCAGTTTTAGTTGGTTTTCTTTTGTTCCATTTTTACAGTACTCTACAGAACTTTGCATAGTTTTGTTCCATTTTTGTTATTTGCACAATCCTCTAGCAGTACTCTACATAGTTTTGTTTGCAGAGAAGGCCTTCATGGATTTCGAGGTAGCTTTAAGATTTTTGTATCAAATCCATATCACACCTTTGTGAGGGTTTTAGTATCAGTTCATTTGTAAGTGGATACACATGTCTCCTAGCCCCAAGGGTACACAGATCTCCACCACCAAGAGATGAGGTTCACAGATCTAAAACAATACATATCTCTCCCTCTAGTTTATTCACAACAAGGTGATGAACAACAGTTGTATGGGCATCCCCACCTGCTCACATCTTGCAAGAGAGGAGATTCACAGATCTAAAACAATACAGATCTCTCCCTCTAGTTTATTTACAATAAAGATGACAACAGCAACATCATGGGATTCCCCCACCTGCTGGCATCTTAGATCATCTACACATCGTCAAGATCTTCATCAAATTGAAACAAATCTCTGCACCTCTTTAACCTTTGGCATCTCCTCTTTGCAAGCATGGCTTCCAACATAAACCGGGAGGCAGGAGAGCAGGGACCACCTAAACCGGGAGGAATGGGTTGTATGGGAGGCCCATGCTCCCCATTATTTATTTGGCAATGTATTAAGTAGATATATTAGATATTATTATAAATAATGAGCAGCATTTATTGTGCTCATTTTTGGCCTCATCAATGAGGTCTCTTTGTAATTGTTATAGAAAGGCATTTGGCCTCATAATGAAGCATTCAAATTTTCTGGTTCCTTTGTTCTGTCTCTCATTCTGTTTTAGGTTTGAGTGTTCTTTTGGGTTTCTCCATTGAGAGGTGAGGCTCTCCTAGCCTCACCTCCTATCTTTGCTGATCTTTGCTAGCATATCTTTCCCATCATCCCTTAACTGTAGATCAGGCCATTGGTGTGAAGTTTTGGTATATGAAATAGGATTCCTTCTTCGTATGAAATTATATATTTAAAATCAACTTTGATTCAACCAATATTCTATTCATCTGTAAATACATGGAATATCATAGGAAAATATGTTTCCAATTATTTGATTAGCCAATTTTATGTTCATTTGTAAACAGAACATAGAATTGTATGTTTCAAACTAGTATTTTGTTTAGTTTTAAATAACTAAAGTTAATTTTTAAAAAATCGTTAATTATTTTTGAAAGGCATATTCTTATCATCTTAAAATCAATTCAAGTACCCATTCATTCAAATATTTTTCAATGACAATTAAACATTTAAACTATCACAATCCTAGAAAATGTAGGCTAACAACAAAATAACTACATATAAATCAACTAAATTTTAATTCATAATTGAAGCAAATCATCATTTCATCTTTCCAAACAAGAGATATTACATTTTCTTATATCATATAAGGGAATAAATGATATCAATACATTGTTTATTTACAGTTCCCAAATCTATTTTCCAAAACTAGGAACATGAATAAACCTAATCGATAGAATGCAATTAAAATGTACACTATTTTCTCATTGAGTACATCAAAGAATCAACTTATTAAACTTGATTTAGTTTCCATTGAGAATAGAATTTAGTAGTCATGAATTCAAAGAAATTCCTATATTTATTTAGTTTTTCTTTGCATAGTGCAAGGATTCTCATTTTTTCTCTACTCTTTGGATTAATTTATCTTGTGCATTAGATTGTGTATGTGATACAAGCATTTATGCTTGTTTTGTTTCTTGGCTACCCTTCCCCTAAGCAATTCCCTTGTAATTATATATAATCTTCTTCCCATGGCCTGTTCTTTGGCCTCCATAACACTGATGTGAAATACGCATAAAAAAATTCTTTGTTTTTTTATTTCCACTATTGCAGGTAAGAACTATATCCTTGAAATAATACTTCATAGCTGTATATAACATTCTTTAGTTAAAAAATTTCTAACTGTAATTATGAAAAATTCTGTTTTCACTTTAGTATGATAGGTGATTACAAGAGTGTAAGAGTAAAACATAATACAGGTAAAATAAAACTCTAATTTATACACTCATAAAGATTTCTTTGAGTAATTTTAATTATTCCATAATATACGTACTAATGCATTTCAATTATCTTATGCAGGTTAACTTTCCCCATTGGTTTGGATCCTATAAAACACTTCTAAAGTTTTAAAATCACCCTTATCCAATGTTTTGGCCTTATCAAACCCAAATTCTGCCGACCCACGTTTGTATGGTTTGAAACGTTGTACCATAAATTCCTATTTTGAATGTGTTTGGTAAATTGATTAACTTACTATAATATACATGGAAACATTACCCTTTAATTATTTGCAACCATGGTTTTGTAAAAGTGCCAAAACCGAGAACACCTGGATGAAAAGGTGAGGTGTCTGCAAATGCTTTTCGAATGTTTTTAACTCCATGTATTGGATTGACCTTTGGGATTTGTGAAAAGGCTCTTCCGTAAAGAACTTTAAGCCTGTCGAAATGAATCCTATTCATTACGATGGTACCTTTTTCGAGCCCAATACCTCGGTGAAGGATTTAGGGTTTGCACTAGTTGATTGTCTTAAGAGGCACTCTACGACCCAGTATGAGGGAGACCTTGTAACATTTGTTATTAAAAAAATAATACAAAATAAAAGTTTTAATTATCTACCAAAATAAATGTCGGCCACAAAAACAACTTAATACGGGGATATGTTGTAATGTTCATACCTAAAAAATCAATAAAGAATTAAATATTTAATTATCCGTAAAAAACAACACAATATATGGGGGAGATGTTGTAATGTTCCTACCTAAATAAATAATAAAAAATAAAAAACTGAATTATCCGCAAAACAAATGTTGGCCTTGCACATGGTTTTAAAACCATGTGTAAGGGATCCTAAACAACCTATGGTTTTATTGTGCATGGTTTAGGAGGGCCTTTCAAATGGTTTAAAACCATGTGCAAGGCCTTCTAAAGAACCCATGGTTTTCTTGTACATGGTTTAGGATGGACTTGCAAATGGTTTTAATACCATGTGTCCTAAACAACTCATGATTTTAGGAGGACCTTGCACATGGTTTTAAAACCATGTGTGGGGGATATGTTGTAATATTTGTTCCTAACAAAATAAAAATAATGAAAATTATTATATGTGGACCATAAATTATATTAAATATTATTAATAAAAATATTATATATCCACCATAAATAAAAAGATGTTTATTTTAGTTTGAATAAAATCAATGGCTATATATAGGTCACACCAAAGCTGATAGAGGTTTTCACCTCCAAAGGTTTGATTCATTTGGGCGCTTGATAGAACCTAGGATTTGGATCTATGCTAGTATAAAGATCTTGTTTTGATGTTTTAAGGTCTCGGCCTTATGAGTTTATGCAAAATATGGTGCATTTGAGAGTGGTAACATCCTTAAAAACTTGATCACTTTAGTTCTTCATCACGTGACTAAGAGGTTCAATAAAAACACCCATGACTTGGGTTCGAGACTCCACTTGTAACAAGTGACACAACTCATTTCAAAAACCTCTCGGCTTCTTTATTTACTGGTAATACTTCTCATGTGCTTCCTATACTTTTCTTTACGGTTAAATAATTATATTTGAAATTTATATTTTGCATCCCACTTAACTAATATTTGTTTTGACAGGTAAGCACAGGGTATCCCACTTAACTAATATTGTGGTCTAAATTTGAACTGTAGGGATTTAGGTTTGGTATACTTGTAGGAGGTAAAAATTTTGAACATGTAAACGCATAAGTTTACAGTCATCCCAGATCATACCCCATGAGCGTACAAGGAAATCTACCCAAATCAGTTCGCGGCTGTAGACTTTCATTAACCCTATGCTTATGTTTTGATTAAAGGAGAACATAGAATTGCTATGATATGACTTAGTTATGTTATGATTTATGGTGACATGTTTATAAGTAACATCGTAGTTTTACAATAAATTTCTTTGAAATGTTGGGGTTAATAAAATAAGCAGCAGCCTATTGTGGTGGGCATAAAACTTTTAATAGTGACTAGTAAGAGTCGACTCCAGATGTCTAGATTTTAAAGATATTAGTCTTGGATAGATAAACCAAAATAACTTCATAACTCAAGAGAATAATGTTAGAGTGAAGCTAAAATCCTAAAATATGTAAAAAGTCCTTCACTTGGCTATGGGAAATTAATATTGTAGATCACATGAAGGTAAATTAATACGAATACAATAAAAGTACATATTTGTTTCACATTAGAAATAGAATGAAAATTACTTTTATCTAATGTCTATGCTATTAATTCTCTATTTGGATCCAATCTAATATAAAGGAAATTCTTTCATAATTGCATATAGCTTAGTATAAAACATCAAAGGATCTTCTCTTTTAATCTTGAACTATGTTCTTTTCTGTAAAACATTGATAATCATTATACAATGGAAGAATCTATGAATTTAGATGTATAAAAAATAAAAATCGATTTGTACAAATAAAATAAATTTTAAAGAAACTTGGAATCCTGAGATCCCAATGTAATAAGAACAACCACATTCCTCCCAACCATAGATTAGGTTCATCTCTATTTTCTTCCCTTAATCACCCCAAGCTAAACCATGCATGCCAACAGTAAGGACAATAAACCTCGGTTCCATATCTCAGATTTTTCCTTAGAAATATCTTGCCTAACACAATGTGATCACACAGCAAGAGTCTCTTCCAAGCATACTAAGCAACGTTATGCCTGCCTCATACGATTTCTTTTTATAGTTTATTTTTCCTAGGTATTTCCCATAGCACCCAATTCCTCATGGAATTTTTGCACCTAACAAAATCCCTGAAGTTAAAATCATTTGTATATAATGTTAATCAATCATAATGTTATATATAATGTTTATCAATCATAATAGACAAGGATATATATGTGTGTGTGTGTGTGTGTGTGTGTGTATGTGTGTGTATAGAGAGATATCTTCCACTCTAATACCATCCTTTCATTATAGTTAATAAAATTAACTTTAATTCATGTTGAAAAGTGTAGATCTCGCTTTGAGCATATAAGGAGTTCATGGTTAGGTAAATTATCACTAAATACTTAAGGTCTAAGGTAAGGATTTATTTACTGTCTTCCTCTTGGTATGCCTTTGAACCCAATATGTCACCCAATAACTCTACTAGGCCCCCAAGGTTATACTCGTCTTTTACCTTCGTGGATTTATTTTTCCGTCGTTAATTGTGTCAATGTCTTAAGTCTCCTAAGTCCTCAAATTAGGGAATTAATCACTTAACTTACCAAGTTTTTACTGGTGGGGCCTTGGCCTTGAGCTCCTCACCAAAAAACAAGCATAGTAAACATTCAAATTACAAAATATTTTAGGGGTATATAAGAGGGATACTACATGTGTTTTCAGATTTTATGGAATTCTATTATTAGAGTGGTTGACCACTGAAAGGGTCAACCTTATCTCCATTGTAATCACTATAAAATTCTATTTTTGGCTGTGAAGAAAAAGGAGGGAAAATGTTTTTAATTTTGCTACCAGTTTTAATAATAATAATAATAATAATAATCTATTTTTAAGGTCACCGCCAAGCGAGAAACCAAATTGGTGTATGAGACCCCCTTGTTTGTGGGACAAGGGACCCCCCTCTGTGCAGCGATTTAACTGCTAAAGTCTACATAGGTGTACATACACTGCCCCCCTCTGGATTTGAACCCGTGACCTCCTAAGAGGAAACACATGCTCTTAACCATTAGGCCCACTCATGCTATACAAAAGCTTTGTTTAGCAGTTGGTTTTATCTTTTGCTTCATGGTTGGTGACTGATTATCTTGTGAGTGGAAGCCACTATCACCTGAGAGGGCCCCTTATCAACAAGTGTATATTTCTGTGTAGAATACATATTCAACTTGTTTGTTTTGTTCATTTGTTGTCACCATCAGCTAAGTATTTGTTTCTGCAATTTATTTGTTGGACATGAATTTGTTTCATACTTAAATTATTTGTAGTTTAGATTAGATTCAATTCTGTTGATTAGCTTAATTAATTTATAGTTTGCAGAGCTCTATGTAGGTATTTCCATTCCTGTTTTACTGTCATTTCCTTCTTGCTTTATTTCTGTCCCATCGCTTTAGTGTTTGTCATTTAGTCAATGTCATTCACATTTTGGTTAGTGTAGGTATTTACAGCTCATTGCTTTGCCCCTTTACAAAATAGCTCTTCGTTTCTGTCCATTTCAATTTCCATTACAATTTTGACCATCATGCCTTTGCATCCGTGCCTCTACCCATCTTTCGTCTCCTTTTTATAGTTTGTTTCATTTACAACTACGTTCACATTTCTGTCAGGAGACAAATTTTGGGTGAAGTGTGTGGACAAACCGTAAGGAATCTAGGGAAATGGTTCTGAACCCTCTTCCCAAATGGACTCATTTACCCCTTAGGATGGACAATTTCTAGAATTACTTAATAGGCGTGGATAAAAGTGAGTCTGAACAGACCTCTACATTTTGGGTTTAGTTTAATTTTTAGATTTACATCTTACCATAGGTAGAATTCAGAAGTACATTTTCTCTTTTGTTGATTGATTGCATTTGTTTTTGTCACCATAGACTTGCACGTCATCTTTAGAATTCCTTGACTAGACAGAGATAGTGTTAGGAAGCAGACTTATAATAGATAGCACATTTATGTTTGACTTCATTATCCATAGATATAAAATAGATTTTCTTCGATTGAATAGTGTATTTGCTTTCTGTTTACATAGCATAGGGTTCAATTGCTCTTTATTTATCACAATAGAACACATTTCAATCTGATAGATAGAAGTTAAATAGATATACTTGCAAGTTGTTTATTGCTTTATAGTAAGACTTTAGAATAGTATTTCAATTCAGTTCTGTCAATTTATAGTTAGTTGTTGATTAGTTTAGATTAATTAGATAGTTTTCTTTCAATCAGTTTACTATTTCACAATGCATTTATTTACGCTTGGTATTTAGAATAATTTTTTCTTTGCTTTCTACGAATCCATAGTTAAATAATTAGGTTGAATTCCATAGATCAGGTAGTTAGTTCATTTTCTTAATAAATATAATAGTTTATGTTTTAAAATAATTAGTTTATAAATTCTATAGCTTAAATATTATTTTCGCTCTTTAATAATCAAGTTGTAATTGCATTCTTAGATAGATGTTTAATTTTTCATAAGTAGAATAGTTTTCTCATTCATAGAATAGATTATATAATTTGTTGAAAGTTTGAGTAGTTAGTTTTGTTTTCATTAGTTAGTTCATTTTCACACCAAACGCTACTTTCTGGATTAGACATTTCTTTCCATTGCAATTTTAATTCTAGTTCATAGGGTAGAATGGCATAGCGTTAGTCTTGAATTGATAATCAAGTTTGATTTACATTTGATAGAAAAGTATGATTTAATTCCTAGTTAGAGTTTGAATGAAGTGTTATATGTAATGTCTGAATAAAGTGTTGTATGTAGTATCGTTTGATAAATAATAGGATAGATTCTTTATGAATCATAAGTGACTTATTTTTCCATTATGAATTAGATTTCACTTTCCACTTTTAAGTAAATTACTGGATCTAGGATAAGTTAGGCTAGGGTAGTTTAGGCTTTCAATCCTGCACATATAGTGTTTCCATCTTACAAGCTACCTTCTCGGGTTGAAAATTAATTGTTGAATTAGATAACATATGTTTTTAGCAACAGTAATTGCATATTTACACTATGCTAAGGAATTTCCTTGAACATTGAACGACATGACAAATGAATTGGAAGCGTTGACTCACTAAGGAAGAGACCAGACATAATGCAAAGACAAGATAGTGTATTCTTTGAATTGTCTCAAAGGAGCTAGTTGGATAATGAAAATGGATCAACTCAAGGATGATATAAATACTAAATTATTTCAAATGAAATGTAAGCAGATGCCATGTTCAATGGTTACTATAAGATACCACTAATAAAAATGAAAAATTTCTTCCCATTCCCTTAATTTCCCCATCATGATGGATGAGTACCTCTTTTATTTTTAATGAGCTTGAAAATGGTAACAAACAATCAATATATCTCATCAAGTGATGATTCCAACCTTATATGTTTTATGATCTTGAGAAAGGAGGGGTTCATTTGCAAAAAATGGTCCTTCCTCGCTTAATTTTATGAGTTTGGAGAAGTTAAAATGATTTGTCACTTCATGTTTAGAGAGTCTGAAATGAATAAGAAGAAACCAAGATGGATTTTTTCATAAATTTAGTCCTTGACTTCTAAAAAAGTATAAACCGATACCCAAGAAAACTCTTCTATTCGCAATGAAATAGAGTGCACATTTTTCATAAATGAGTCTAAACGGTCTAAAATAGGGGTAAACTATCACCAGATAGATGACCTTTCAAATACATTTACAAGCGTGAAAGAATCAAGTTCGCTTGGTTATATTTTCCTATTTAGAGAGTCTGAAAAAATCCTAAAGATGTCTCCAAGGGTGGGTTTCTTTTTCATATAAATTTTTATGAGTCCAAAAAAGTAATAAAAGTATACTCGATACCTTTTCTCTAAGATTTTAAGGAGCATGACTAGGGTATAAAACATGCACGAAATATTTTTCAGTTTTGGCACAAAGCATGAAAAAGTCAAAAAGAGACATTGTCGTAGCCAAAAAATGCCAATTAAGTCAAAAAATCCTCAAAAAATACCATTAAACCATTTTTACATATGAAACTATAGAAAACATAATAAACATAAACCATATTTAATTATTTTAAATATTATTTTCTGTTTTAAAAACAAAAAATGGTATATAATGTGAAATGGTAAAAAACATTTTACCATTTTTTTTACTATAAGAGTTTTAGTGAAAAATAGTGTTTGGAGAGAAAATATTGTGATGTTGATTCTGAGGGTTATAGACATGCATTCGACAAACATCATAGTCCAAGTAAGAGTTTTCACCCCTCCCTTCATTTTTTATTGATAATATTTTTTCATTTCATCATGCCTTTTTAGGTTTTTGGGCTAGTTTTGTAAAGGGGAAGAGCATGCCCTAGGTGATTTGCTTCTCCCTTTTCAGATGTGTGTCAACACACTCCCCAAAAGGGGAAACAGTATAGACACCTCTATCCTTAGAGGGTAAATGCGTTGTCGCTCTATTTGCTAAATGAAAGAGCGTCAGCAGCCACAAAACTTCCAAA
The DNA here is from genome assembly GCA_001517045.1 of Pseudotsuga menziesii. Lineage (NCBI taxonomy): Eukaryota > Viridiplantae > Streptophyta > Pinopsida > Pinales > Pinaceae > Pseudotsuga > Pseudotsuga menziesii. The sequence continues at coordinate 345,314 of LPNX010488229.1, read as the reverse complement.
ATGATAGTTTAAAGCATGAATTTGAATTTTTTCCTCCATAAAATGTCTCTAATGCATGTTTTGTGGATGTCCCATAGGTATTTGAAACAAATCATGATCATTTTTAAGGAGCGTGAACATGGTTTGGATGATTCCCAAACGAAAAATGATCCAAACATGGTAATATCTAACCAGGATGTGGGACATAGAGAAACAACACTTCCAAGTGGTCATGCATATCCTAACCATATATGTTGAGTATATTTACTTCTTGACTGGAATTTCTAGGAGAGGCAGTCTAGTGTCACTCTCTGGTCCGCAAGGGGGAGAGATGACTATTGATGGCCTTATCAATGAGCACAATGTGATTGGAAGTAGGTCTCAAGGTGGAAAAATTCCCATCAAACACATCATGGATAGGGCTCTAAGGACTGTTGCATTTACTATTGAGAAGGTGGAAGGTAGCAAAGATTCCCATTATATGACTCAATCCCACATGCTATATGCATTGGAGTGTATGGATTCAAAAATATTCAACTAGAGCGAGGCACTTATAATGAGCCTCAAAGATAAACTCATAAAATGTCGTTGAGGATATTTTGAGAAGTTCAGCTATAGTGCGATAGTAGTGTCTTTCTTCCTAGATAGGGTCCCTCTATTACGCCCTTAGGTTCCCTTGAATAGGTTAGAGCCATAGGATCCATGGATGTTGAGGTAGGTGAAGGCCATGGCCCGCCATTGAGGTGGAAAGGGAGGCCACAGTAACCTATGGTTTGGTTTTCTTTTGATGGTTGCATCAACGACTTATGATGGGGGGATATTATTCCTATGCAAGGACCAATTTTAGGGGGGACCCTAATATAACTTTACCCGAGTATGATCAGTGGGATGAAATATGCTACTTTGATTGTATTTTTATTTTACAACATACAATGTCTTAATATTTAAAAAATGCCGCCAATTTTGTTATCCAAAATTCTCAATCAATGCGCACACCCTAGTCTACATGGGGAAGGTCTAGAAAAAAAGACTCACATTAGTTTATCATATCCCTAGATTGTCAAATCACTTGAGTATAGAGATTTATTACCTCACAATGAAGGTGATCCTTGTCATTTGAAATCTTTCATGATCACTTGTACCTACAAAATAATGTAAAGAATAAGATAAAAAAGTGAAAGAAAGAAGATAACATAACACTCTATGATAATGATCAGGGATAAAAGGAATGAAAAACTCACATAAAACACAAATTATTCATGGGAAAGGGAAACACATTTGTATTAATAAATATAGAGAAAACTCTAATCAAAGCCTTGATGTTGAATGCCTATCCTCACAAATCATTTTTCACTCACTTTTAGAAACTTTACAATCTCTCAAAACTCTCACTCACAACACCGTAATATTTTCCTCCTACACCAGGAATGTTTCCAATGGCATAAAGGTACTTTCTTAATCCTCTTCGCCCTTATCATCCATGAGGATAAGCTTGCATATAAAGGCCAAAGAGGGAACAAATGGGTTGAGATTATTTGGGAGGAAGATGAGAACTCATCCCTATAGGTTAGGTGTATGAATCCCACCTACTCCAATCTATTGGGATAATCCTCCATAAGGGATTTCATCTAGAAGGTTGTTGAAATATCTTATTTTTTCCATTTTAAGAGTTTTTACACTAGGATTGTACACTAGCAAAAGGTGTCAAGGGGAACAAAAAATTTTTGTCAATGGCAAAACCCAGTTCTTAGTCACAAACTTGATTTTTAGTCACAAATAATTTACAAAAATTATTAACTGTAAAAACACTGAGATCTTAACTAATTATTTGACAATAAAACACATGAATCACAAACACATTCGATATATATTTACCCTGTAAAACACTAGATGGGAAAAAACAACAAAAAATTTATTTTATTATCTTTAAGACCCTTGGCTCTCTTCTTGGGATAATGGCCCATTAAGGAAAATATAAAGAAAAAATGCTATCTTTCAAACAGCAAGATCATTCCTTCAATCTTGCTAGTTTCTAACCTCCAGTTTCCCTGTGCTAGTTTCCTCTAACCCTACCCTTGCACCTACACACTTGGTTGAAAGTCCTTCTCTAACGACTGAATGAGATCTCACTCACTCTGTGTGTCTATTGTGTGTCACCTCTTCTCACCTATATCTCTTTTTATAAAATTACAGTATGCAAATACCTTGGTCCAATTCCATGGGATACCAAATACCATGGGCCCTCTAGATCATTTACATAAAGTAATTACAAAACTACATTCAGTTTAATAGTTCACTCTGCTAAATTGGATTTCCTATGTCTAAGAGTCATTGAATGACACCTTTCACATGTCATACATTTTTCAAGTGGAAGTACCTATATGATGCTACAAAAATCAACAAAAAAACCCTAGATCTAGTACCCATCTACCCTCTCAGTGTCTAAATTGGGTTCTCAAATCACTGATTTTGAAAAAACCCATTGCACTAGTTTCCTCTATGTTGGTACCTAGAATTTTATCGATCCATTTCATAGTTTTAATCCTACGAAAAGCATAATTTCAAGTGTACTTTACACCAAAGTGTAGAGCTATTTCCATAATTCCATTGAAAGGCTGACTATATAACTGATAGATGTCATGTTTCATTAGAGATGAGAGCGAGCGAGGACGTTTATACATTGATTAATAGAAGGAAGGTGAAAATCCTTTTATAAAAAGTATGGACATGTGTCATTGGCCCATTACTCTCCTTAGGACCTTCCACATGTCGTCATAATGTCCTTCTGTCTAAAGACCACCCAATATGGGGTACTAGTTTGGTAGGGTTGGTAGAAATAATGAAGGACCATTTTTTTGAATGAAAAGTTATGAGAAAAAGGGATGAAATATTGGCTACAATCAGTTGAGATAATATAATTTGGGTAATGGTTGTGTAGCATACCCCTTATACCTCAATGCCATTATGGATGAAAAAGGGGTAAATTTTTTTTTTCACTGTTACTACAAAATGAGTCAATCATTGTGACCGCCCTTTAATAACAACATAAATTTTTTCTTCTTAAAAAAGGGAAGCTTGAACTTTCGATACAACAGCCTTAATAATTACTCATATCACACATATCTATAAATTCTTAATCTATGGCAGTGTCCTTTATTACCTTTCTAAGGAAAAACCCATATAGGAGGATTATTTGTAACTATGGATCTGATGAAAGGATTGTTTTATTACAAGTACATTTAACTTATCTTCAGTAAAGGAAAACATTTCAGGTGCAATAATTTCATCCCCACAACTCAACCAAATAAAAATTAAGTTTACATGGCATCATAATATCACTTGTAACCCAAGAAGCCTAAATTTCAAACATAGGAAGAGGAGGCACACAATTGCAGAAGAGGCTCTTGTTTTTTCATAATATGCATCTTATGTGAGTTTAAAAGGAACCTTTAATATCCCACCTCCTGATTTATGCATACACAACCATTCTTTCTAACATCATTACTTAGCTCGTATAAGATGTTGTTTAATTCAATTTATAGAAACAATAGTGCTATAACCCATAATATCAATGGTAAATACAAGCATCAAAATGAAAACATAAGAGAAACACAGATGTACGTGGTTCACCCCCCACTTTGAGGCTACGTCCACAAAAAATAGTCATTTTCTTTATTAAAACAAAACATCATAAGAGGTTATACAACACACATCATATATACTATGTTAACCTCCTCCCCTTTCCCGATTTCTCCTATGCTTGGAGAGAACCTTTACATCAAGTGTTAGTAAAATATCTTAACGTAACAATATCGCAGTAAATTCAGGTTTTACTCTTGAACTCAAATCAAAGACACAATGCTTATGTAACTCACGATCTCATACAGACCTTCCAGCATATTCAACAATATAAAAACAAGATTAAACTCCGTTCTCAGACGAAAATATGGTATTTCCATACTCCCATGAATCGACCCAATGCAAAAGCTAAAATGCAGCTGGTCATGAAATTTTGGATCGGGATAAAAGGATGGATGCCGTAGCTGGCAAAAATATTCAGGAAATGCATGTTGGTCTTGGTATATCAAACCAATGCATTCTGAAATGTATGGGCACTATTGTACAAAATAGACGTATGTCTGAAATGAAAATAGATGGTTATAGCTTTGCTTAAACTAGACTATAATCACCTATCCAAGATACTCAACCTTGGTAGTAAGGATGCCCTTAGGTCTAAAAGATACAGATAAAATTGATCGGCACTGATTATTGTTTTAGGCATATTTTTCCTTAGTGTAAGCCTAGAAAAATACAGATTTAAATTCGTCACAAGGTTGTTTTCTTTCAGCACAACTATTGGCAGGGGACAGCCTGCATAGTGGATCTGCTTATACATGGCTATCTCTCACTATGGTTCTTCCCGTAGATTCTGGTCTACACACATAGGTTACACTCTTCGATCTATGCATAATACTAGCATCTCCCCTATTACAAGAGGCCAAGAACTAAATTGTATGATGCTCCTAGACTCCGACTTCTGAAGTGCGGTGGTATTTAATGATTTATAAAAACTATAAGTGGATTTTCTTATCATAAGAAGCGATAGTCTACTCATGTGATGCTTCGGGATTCCTGAGGGTGTCGACCTATAAGTCACGGGATGTATTCATAAAATCAGACCCTAAAAATATGGCATCTACAATACCAGTAAAATTAGAGAAGGTGAAAAAACCACAGGCTTTAAATAGAAACTGAGAAATCTATCCAGAACTATCCAGACCTATGATTTGTGCATGAATTGCATCTATGTTTTGAAAATGAAAACAAAAGAAAACCCTGGGAATGCCAGATTCGAACACGAGCTAAGAATATATAGCCAAGACTTCACCTTTAGACAATCACAGAGATACACCTTCAAGGACGTAGAGATCAGTTCTTTCAAATTAGGGAGCTCCTCTTTAGGGACCTCCTTTCCCAAATGTCGGGATCTACTCCAAATTCTAATGCCGAGGTTCTTCCCTACCTGCATTCTTAACACACAAGAGTTTTCTCCCAACAAGGAAAGGGTCGTCCCTTCTTCTCCAAACGACAAGTCTATAAAAAGACATGGAGCTCCTTGCTCGTGGAAAACACCTGTATTTTTTTAAACACCAACAGAGTTTTCCTTAAGGCACTGAGACTCCTCCTTCCCCCCATGAATGACGAGCTTCCTCCTTTTTAAATTCGCATAGAGCCCTCCTTTCCTATAGAGATTGTTCTCCCTAAGGTTCATAACCATTTGAGTATTAATTCTGCCCCTCCCTCTTACCTTCCTAAGAGCCAAGGGGTGTGCTAACCTTCTGACGGTTTACAGAATTTTAAGGCATTGGTAGCACCTTCTTGTTGTAGAAATAATTCCCAAAATTTTAAGATAGTAATTTTGCCACAATTACTGTGGAGGCAGTCTTCCCTAAAATATGGCGAAAAGTAATTTAATCCGAGGCATGCGTCCTACCCAATGAGTATTTTCTTTAAACTATGCCTGATAAAATATTCCTTTAATTGATGTACTTATGGGTGTTGTATACTTAAGGATTTATTTGAGGGGAAGGTAACCATAACTTTTCACAAGGACAATTACCATTTTATCTATAAATGTCTTCTTCCTATTTATTTTAGGATAGGGGATCCATATTTAATATAGAAAATAACCTTTGTGCACCAAAAGTTCATCCACAAGTCATTTTTCCTTTTTCTTTCAAGGTAAGAAATACCTTCTTTGCCCTTTTGCAAGGATACAAGTAGACAATGGAAGAAGGATCATAGGGGTTTGCTAATTGCTAACGAAGAGATTGTCTCTATTATGACTTATTTCTACTTAGGATGACACCTAATGCTTAGGTCTTGAAAGGAGATCGTTACATTCCTCCGATTTTTCCCCAAGTGTTCCATGCTATTCCCGGTGGGACAACCCATTGCTTGTATTTCAACTCGTTATCTTGGTTGGGTTACCCACAACCATCCACTCTTATATATATAGAAACACAACTAAAGGGAATGCCATGGTGGAAAAGAGTAGTTCTACTCATCATGATTAGCTATGTAAACATTTCCCTATCGCCCCTCTAATATGTACACACATATACAATTAAAATTATATATTAAATCATATGTATGACAAGTATAATATAAGCCTTCATGAGTTAGTATAGGTAGATGGAGTATCACCATTTTTGACGAGGCACATTGATGGTGATAAATGTTTTTTTAAGGAGGCTACGACATATAGTCCTTTGATAGTTCACTCACTAGGTTGCTTTTCTTCCTTCTTTAAATCGTGCAATTTTAACTCTTAACTCCTTTAAGCCGTGTAAAATAAAATGATTGCAACCTCCTCCACCGTGGCTTAATCATCATAAGATTAAGTACTAAGCTATAGTGTCTTAGTTGAGATAAGTCTTAGTGAAGTAGGAATCCTTTTATAGGGGTGGACCTTATGTCTAAAATTCCATAACCCAAACGATATGTAAGACTATGGAATCAAATATGGTTCTTCAATTGTTCGCTTCTAACCTTGTGTGGGGTTTGGTTGGCCCCTTATGTAAGTGTCTTATGTATTCTAAGTTATCTACTTAGATTAATTAACTCAAAGGGCTGCAGGGTTTTGATTCTTGTGGGGCCTTGGCATTGAGCTCCTCACCAGAAACAAGTACAATAACATTCGAAGTTACAAAATATCTAGGGTATGCAAGAGGGATGTTACATCCTCCCCCCCTTAAAAATAACACCGTCCTCGGTGTTCCTATTTTTCAACCAATTTCTTTCTTCCATTCTGTCATCTTTTCTTGTTTTCTTCCTTTTCATCCTGATCCCCTATGATCTTTCCATATCTTCTCAAGTCGCTGTCGTTCAAAACCAGGAGTTTTCTTGCAATAGGGTCAGGTCTAGCCAAATTTTCTTCAATACATCATGTACAAAATTATAATTCAACTTACACATAATCCATAGATCCCTTTTGCATTGTAATAATCTACAATTTATGGGACACTTTCTAGTTTTTATTGGTATCATAATACCCAATTATTTTCATAATGCAATTTATCCATCAATAAAATATAATTACTACCCTTTGGATGTTGGTTTTATCTCCAACCTTTGAATAGTCATGTTGTCCTCGACCTAAAGAAATCCCTTCTTCACATTACCCATTTAGCATGTAATAGTTACTTGGAAATTTGTCAACACATTTTACGTTCATTTTGTTTTCCAAACTCTCCCTTGAGTTTTTTTTCCATTCTTGTGTGGAATTACAACAATTTTTGAGGATACTCTTCCTTTTAAGCACTAGTTAAAAGTTTTCCCCTCAGTGACATCAAACAACGTCCTGTATTTTAGATGTCCAGTTTTTCCTAGGTCTTATTCTTGCCACACCATATGCCTAACACAAATGTGCTCACGCGGCAATCACTTGCCTAACAACATTGTGCTCCTGCAACATATATGCCTAACACCAATGTGCTCATGTGGAAATCACTTGCCTAACACCATTGTGCTCCCACAGCATTCAATTTTTCCTTTTTCATATTTAGTATAAATTTAAACATTGACTATTCATAATGCACACTCCTTGGTGCTTTGCATGACTTTACTTTCATTGTCTCGATTCGTGAATCGACTACATGGTTAGTCAAAGCATCTATTTATAACCAAAAATTTTCATTAATTAATCATTAGAATTTAATAAGTTGCAGCAATTTTAATCGTCATTCATGAGTTATATAACCCTGTAACTCATCTAGAAAAATTACTCCTTACTTATTTCTGAGCAATTGAGTGCAAATTATATACACATGCAGATTTATATACCATAGTGTACGTCCATTGTAGCAATGGTCAAAATATTGGTGAAGCCTGCAATGTTAGTATGTAAACAACATCATCCATAGTTAATTCTTGGTTATAAAACCTAGAGATTCGACAATTATAATAAGTAAAACATCACCCATACTTAACCTCATTATTTACGGCAACGAATATTTTTCTAACAGTCAACTCCGACTAATAGTGTTCCTGGCATATCTTGCAATGTTAGCATATAACATTATACCACATTCATTATTTTCAATATCAGTTTCTTTTAGATATCCTTACTCATCTATATTTGGATAATTTCTAGTGAAGGAATATTCCAACTTTACACCACATTCATGTGTGGCAATGCTAGGGAGACAGAAACTCGAATAACATTAGTAATTCATGGTAAACCATAATTCCATATATCAACTACTTATGTCACATCTTACAAATTTTCTAGTTCATCAAAATGCGAGCCTTTATATAGGTGCACTCTTTCTATACAACCAGTAATATTAGGTAGAACACATCATGCTATTTACCCTAGTTGTATTGTAGTTCAAGCTCATAAGCAGGCTAGTTTTCTCTTTCCCTTTCTTGAAGAAATACTGTAAGAAATGTTGTCATTCTCGTGAAAAATGTATAAGAAGATCAATAATGCCAACGAAAAATGTATAAATAGCTCAAAAGTATTTATGTGCATAACCCAATTTCTTGCACACTAATAATTATATGCAAATGATACATTATAATAGTGGTATTATTGTAACTAACTTGAATTCTCTTCCTAACAATTCTGAAATTCAAGTCTTACCTTTACTTACCATTTATTTAGTACGCTAATGGTATTCAACATTCACAAGTTAATCAACAACTTCTGATAAAGAAGTTAACATTCACTTTCTGAGAATCTATTGTTACACATAGGTTTAGAACCCAAATGACATTCACTCCTCTCATCATTCACTTATTATGTGTAACAACTAACCATTTCCTAGGTTTATTAGTTCACGATAGTCAGACTAGATTAATGATAACAAAACATAATTCTTCCTTATGACATATGCATTTAGGACCCAAGGTCATATGCTAGTTATGTGCATACATATAAGTGAAAGAGTTTTGTTCAACACTAATGGACCCAATATTGAGAACCATTACTTTCTCCTACCTTTGATCTAAATGCTCAATTAATAAATTTGTTTTGGATATAATTAGTCATGCACCTCAACCAATTTATTCCATTACCAACATCTATATGCAATTGTATCCGTTCGTCTAACATGTACCGATGTATCCATATGATTTGGTGCAATTATTTGTTCCTGGTTTACATGAAATTCCAAATGTAAAGAGTTGTTTTCCTATTTTACATAATGTTAGTATTGATAGATTTTACACCTCTAACATTTATTTAATACAAGTTGTATTTTGTATAATATTGACAATACAATATATACCTTTATCATAGCTACCACTTTAGCATTACTTACCTTTGTGCTTAAACCATTTTACTATACATGATAGTTTGCGGAAATTTTTTTTTAGAGAGTTTTTCGAGGGTAATATAGTTACTCCTAAATCATCAACTTATCAAGTTCCCTTTTAATAGCTACCTTGGTATCCTCAAGGAATTCAGGTAAGTTATGTATGTATATTTACATCTATATATATAACCATATTCCCTCACATAATGATACTTCTAAGATTTTGGAGTATACTGTCCTGAGCCACTTATGTTTATTTATTACCAATAATGAATCCTAACTTAGGTCTAGAGGACTTATAATCAATACTCAATTCTCATTAGTTATTTAGCAGTCCTGCATTCCATTGGTAATTAGGTAACCCTCTCAATACTATAATATTCATCGTGTCTTACAATGTAACCTATCACAAAATATTACTCTTTCCACATGGAATTCTAAGAATATTTTAAACATACATCTTGTCATTAACGGCCAATCCAGCTATGCAAGTAGGTTCCAAAGGTCACTTCTTTCAGCAACTCCAATCCCACATTACTGTTCATGACAGAAATTGCTATAGTACTTCCATCGACCATGAGTCTATCTAAGAAGACTTCCATATTTCATTAAAATTCATTGGTGCAACTCAAATAAAGATGAAGCAATCATCTTAACAATTCGTAAACATATTCGGAAGTAATTAAGGAAATAGCTAGATACCTGTGTACTTATATCATCGGGCCTCACATTGAACTGGAAAAAGTAATATCCTTCTTCATTGTAATTTTTGAGGAGATGTTCCACTTTCTTCTGCACAGCTACCAACTCAATAAGTCTCCGTGTAAGGTACCTATATTGCAGAACCATGTGAACTTGTTGATATCTATTATCACAATGCAAAACTCAATCATTAGTTCCGAAACGAAATATGTAGGAGCATTTTTGAGCCCAAATAGGCCCAAGTGTTTCAACTCGCGCTCTGATAACACCTATAGCATACCCCTTATACCTCAATGCCATTATGGATGAAAAAGGGGTAAATTTTTTTTTCATTGTTACTACAAAATGAGTTAATCATTATAACCTCCCTTTAATAATAACATAAATTTTTTCTTCTTAACATAGGGAAGCTTCAACTTTCGATACAACATCCTTATTAATTAATCATATCACACATATCTATAAATTCTTAATCTATGGTAGTGGCCTTTATTACCTTTTCTAAGGAAAAGTCCATACAGGAGGATTATTTGTAACTATGGATCTAATGAAAGGATTGTTTTATTACAAGTACATTTAACTTATCTTCAGTAAAGCAATACATTTCAGGTGCAATACTTTCATTGATGCAACTCAACCAAATTAAAATTAAGTTTACACAGTATCATAGTATCACCTGTAACCCAACAAGTGTAAATTTAAAACATAGGAAGAGGAGGCACACAATTGTAGAAGAAGCTCCCGTTTTCTCCTAAAATGCATCTTATGTGAGTTTACAAGGAACCTTTAATATCCCACCTCCTAATTTATGCATCCATTATTTCTAACATCATTACCTAGTTCGTATAAGATACTATCTAATGCAATTTGTAGAAACAACACTAATATAACCCATAATATCAATGGAGAAGATATGCATCAAAATGAAAACATAAGAGAAACACAGATGAAGATAATCATCAAAACAAAAACATAAGAGAAACACAGATGTACGTGGTTCACCCCCCTTTGGGGCTACGTCCACCCAAAAATAGTCATCTTCTTTATTAAAACAAAACATCATAAGAGGTTATACAACACACATCATATATACTGTGTTAACCTCCTCCCCTTTCTCGATTTCGCCTATGCTTGGAGAGAACCTTTACATCAAGTCTTAGTAAAATATCTTAACGTAACAATATCGTAGGAAATTCAAGTTTTACTCTTGAACTTAGATCACAGAAACAATATTTACATAACTCGCGATCTAATACAGACCTTCCAGCCTATGCAACAATATAAAAACAACCTTAAACTCCATTCTCAGACAAAAATATGGTATTTCCATACCCCCATGAATCGACCGAATGCAAAAGCTAAAACGTAGCTGGTCATGAACTTTTGGATCGGGATAAAAGGATTGATGCCGTAGCTGGAAAAAATATTCAGGAAATGGACATTGGTCTTGGTATATCAAAACAATGCATTCTAAAATCTATGGCCGCTATCGTACTAAATAGATGTAGGTCTGAAATGAAAATAGACGGTTATAACCTTGCTTAAACGAGACTGTAATCACCTATCTAAGATACTTGACCTTGGTAGTAAGGACACCCTTGCGTCTAAAAGATATAGATAAAATTGACTGGAACTTATTATTGTTTCACGTATATTTTTCCTTAGTGTAACCCTAGAAAATACAGATTTAAATTCGTCACAAGGCTGTTTTCTTTCAACACAACTATTGGCATGGGATAGCCTGCATAGTGGGTCTGCTTATACATGGCTAACTCTCACTATGGTTCTTCGCATAGATTCCGGTCTACACACATATGTTACACTCTTCGATCTATGCATAATACTAGCATGTCCCCTATTACAAGAGGCCAAGAACTAAATCGTATGATGCTCCTCGACTCCGAATTCTGAAGTGCGGTGGATTTTATTATCATAAGAAGTGATAGTCTACTCATGTGACACTTCGGGCTTCCTGAGGGTGCCGACCTATAAGTCACGGGATGTATTCATAAAATCAGACCCAAAAAATATGGCATCTACGATACCAGTAAAATTAGAGAAGGTGAAAAAACCATAGGCTTTAAATCGGAATCGAGAAATCTATCCAGAACTATCCAAACCTATGATTTGTGCATGAACAACATCTATGTTCTGAAAATGAAAACAAAAGCAAACTTGGGAATTCCAGATTCAAACGTGAGATAAGAATATATAGCCAGGACTTCACCTTTGGACAATTGCAGAGATACACCTTCAAGGACGTAGAGATCGGTTCTTTCAAATCGTGGAGCTCCTCCTTCCTTCAAGACGCATGGACCTCCTTTCCCAAATGTCAAGATCTACTCCAAATTCTAATGCCGATGCTCTTTCCTACCCGTGTTCTTAACACGTAGGAGTTTTCTCTCCATAAGGAAAGGGTCATCCCTTCTTCTCCAAATGTCAATTCTATAAAAAAAACGTGAAGCTCCTTGCTGGTGGAAAACACCTGTATTTTTCTAAACTCCAACGGAGTTTTCCTTAAGGCACTGATACTCCTCCTTCCCCCCACGAATGTCGAGCTTCCTCCTTTTTAAAGGTGCATAGAACCCTCCTTTTCGCAGATATTGTTCTCCCTAAGCTTCATAACCATTTGAGTATTAATTTTTCCCCTCCCTCTCACCTTCCCAAGAGCCAAGGGGTGCACTGATCTTCCAATAGTATGCACAAATTTAAGGCATTGTTAGCACCTTCCTGTTGCAGAAATAATTCTCAACATATTAAGATAGTAATTCTTCCACAATTACCATGGAGGCAGTCTTCCCTAAAATATGCCGAAAATTAATTTAATCTGAGGCATACATCTTGCCCAACGAGTATTTTCTTTAAAGTATGCCTGATAACATATTCCTTTAATTGATGTACTTATGGGTGTTGTATACTTAAGGAATTAATTGAGGGGAAGGTAACCATAACTTTTCACAAGGACAATTACCCTTTTATCTATAATGGTATTCTTCCTATTTATTTTAGGACAGGGGATCCATATTTAATATAGAAAATAACCTTTTTGCGCCAAAAGTTCATCCACAATTCATTTTTCCTTTTTCTTTCAAGGTAAGAAATACCTTCTTTGCCCTTTTGCAAGGATACAAGTAGATAGTGGAAGAAGGATCATAGGGGTTTTCTAATTGCTAACGAAGAGATCATCTTGATTATGACTTATTTCTACTTAGGATGACACCTAATTCTTAGGTCTTCAAAGGAGATCCTTACATTCCTCCGATTTTTCCCCAAGTGTTCCATGCTATTCCCGGTGGGACAACCCATCGCTTGTATTTCAAATCGTTATCTTGGTTGGGTTACCCACAACCGTCCGCTCTTATATATATATAGAAACGCCACTAAAGGGAATGCTATGGCGACAAAGAGTACTTCTACTCATCATGCTTACCTATGTAAACATTTCCTTATCGCCCTTTTAAAATGTACACACATATACAATTAAGCTTATATACTAAATCATATGTATGACAAGTATAATATAAGCCTTCATGAGTTAGTCTAGGTAGATGGAGTATCACCATTTTTGACGAGGCACATTGATGGTGATAAATGTTTTTTTTAAGGAGGCTACGGCCTATAATCCTTTGATAGTTCACTCATTAGGTTGCTTTTCTTCCTTCTTTAAATCGTCCAATTTTAACTCTTAACTCCTTTAAGCCGTGTAAAAGAAAATGATTGCAACCTCCTCCACCATGGCTTAATCATCATAAGATTAAGTACTAAGCTATAATGTCTTAGTTGAGATAAGTCTTAGTGAAGTAGGAATCCTTTTATAGTGGTGGACCTTATGTCGAAAATGCCATAACCCAAACGATACGTAAGACTATGGCATCAAATAAGGTTCTTCAACTGTTCTCTTCTAGCCCCGTGTGGGGTTTGGTTGGCCCCTTATGTCACTATATTATTTCTTCTAAGTTATCTACTTATATTAATTAACTCATATGGCTGCAGGGTTTTGTTTCCTGTGGGGCCTTGGCCTTGAGCTCCTCACCAGAAACAAGTACAATAACATTCAAAGTTACAAAATATCTAGGGCATGAGAGAGGGATGTTACAGGTTGGAAATAATTTTAGGATTATTAATCCTCTCTTGTCCAATTTGGTCATATGTCTAAATAGGGATTCATGTCTAAATCGGGAGTCCATCCAGTCTATTTTTAGTCACTAGTACCATTGGGTCCACTTTGCCTAATTGGGGCACATGTTCCAGTTACTAAAGTGTGGGGAACACTAATTGAGGCCTAATGCCACTGATTTCACTTGCATGCATAAGTTTAGGAGCCTCCTATATCAATTCCTACAATTTAGGAGCCACTGGGAGTGTCGATACCAACCTCCATTAGTTGAGTTCAGATAGTGACTAGTCAAGTTGAGTTAGGAGTCAATTACATTCAGTTAGCACTAGGTTTGCGTGGTTGCATACACGACAGGCACATTTCTCACCTACCACAGTCAGTTAGCCTCTGTAAACACTGAAGTAGACACTTGATTTGTGTTTTAGAACTCCGTTGAACTCCTGTAATGGTTTAGACAAGGTCAACTGACTATTGAGTCCTCCGACAGTGATTTAGACAAGGTCTTCGTTACCTATAGTCAAGTAGAGTCTAATCCATTTGAATTTCCTCATGTTGATTTGAATTTCATGTGGATATTTAAGCCATTGTACTTCATTGTAATTATTATCTAATTTATTTTTTATTAATGAAAGCATTCACAGTTGCTAGCCATTTTCACACTGTTTCATTCTTCAATTGCTGAGTAAATTATGTGATCTATCTTGTGAGTTGTGTGTTTGTACACATATCTATGTGCTCAATTTAATATGGTATTAGAGTGTCAATGGACAAGGCACTTCTCCTTCTCAGATCTCCTACTGGATCATTTTTGAGGAATATTGATCCTTCCACTTCTACACCTGAAGCAGAAAGTTTACCACTTAATACCCCAAGTTAAGGAATTGTTGATCAAGATTGCTTGATCAATTATGCTGGGTGTGATGAAAACCTAAAATGTGTAGGTTGTTTGACCTGATGGTGGCCCTTTTGTGTTTTTGTAGGTACAACTTCGAATGGATTCATCAGTTCCTCTTCTTACCCAATTCACAAGCTATTCAGAATGGAAGATGACGATGATTGCATCTCTGAAGAGACACGATCTCTATGAGGTGTTTATTGGACTTGGTGAAGAGTCATACGAGTGTGAGAATTATTGGCTGAATGCATGTGATGGAGCTTTTGGAACAATTGGTCTAGCTTTTTCTCATAGCTTGCGCTACCTCACTAGATCTGTTGAATACCCAAAGGATCTCTGGACAAAATTGGACACAACCTTTGGAAAGATTGATGAGGATCATAATAGCACTTTCGAGAGCACATCCATCACCATAATAATTCTTGATCCAAAATTCTTGGCCTCCAATCTCTTTGATGAAGTTGTTCAAGATAAAGAAGAAGCAGAAGCTTTTACACAGTTAATTCGGATTGAAGACAGTCTCCTTGCAGTGACTCCTTCTCCTGATGCTCTGGAAGTTTGTGAGATATTTGATATCTCATATCCTCATATGTATGAAATAGAAGAATAAATTTGAATCTATGATATTGAAGAAAAATACTGCTGCACTTCCATGCAAACACTCTCCAGTGATTTTCCTTTGAATTCTGTGCGAAATTTGCCAATAATTGCTTCCGAAAGTGAAGAGAAATTAGATTTTTCTCCCTCTAATGTTGCTACTGGTGTGAAAATATGTAATACCTTGTATATTTTGGAAGAAATATCAGATTAATAGAGTGATCCATTCACTCCCCATGATCTTGATCTTCCAGCAAATTTTTGCAGGATTGCATGCACCAAAATTCAAAATTTTAAAGAAGAAGAAAGTTGTGCATCCATCGTCTCAGTTGACCATTTATTTGGATATGATATGAAACTTAATTGATCTGATATGATATTATTTGGATATGATATGATATTTATTTTTCTAATATTTCAAATTCATAATCTTTCAGTAGTGCTTGTAGCTATTCTCATCAACGGTGTGAAGAAACAAGTACCGCAAGTCTCCTACAAAACTGCTGCTGGGGATTTCATTTCATTTCACAGTTTTGGATCTATTGTGAACCTATTTATATATTACTTCATTTCTGATATGATATTATTTGGTTCATATTTTAAAATCCAAGAGCTTTCATTCATGCTTGTAGCTATTCTCACCAATTCCGGTGTGAAAAATCAAGTACCGCAATTTCTCTTCAAAATTGTTGCTCGAGATTTGGTGTCAGTTTCCTCTTATGAAGTTTCTAATATTTTATTTTGTGAATCATTATATATTTTTGAAGCTATATCAGACTATGTAGCTCAAGCATTTTCTCTCAACAGTCCTAGTGCTTCTCTACCATTGATCACATGCTCATGTCCTCACAGAACTAGTAAAGAAGAAGACATTCTGCATCCGCCTGAACACTTGCTCCTAACACTTGGGGCTGATTTTCCCACTCATGGTTTTCTGTTCATGGCTGCAACATATTAGTTTCTTGAATGTTCCTCATATGTTCTGAATCCTCAAGAACCTTTTCTCACTTATCACTTGATTTCAATTGCTCTACATGGGTCCAGTCTTCATCTGGCAGTTGTCTATATTTCTGATTCAGTTGAGCATATCATTCTTCTTGCAAAGAGGAAGATTCCTCCAAACATGATGATGGACAGGTTCACATGCTAGGTCCTAGGATACCTATGCACAGAAGAACCAAACTGATCTTGATTCTACCTTCTTAATTAGAGGGGATATTTTTTCCCATGTGGTTTTTTCCCGAGCTCCTTGTATTGAGCAGTTAATTTACTGTAATTGATGTAATGGGTGACCTATGGTATTAGTTACCAAGGCCCACATATTTTTCAAGTTAGCATTCACGAGGGGTGTTAGGATTATTAATCCTCCCTTGTCCAATTTGGTCATATGTCTAAATTAGAAGTCATGTCTAAATCAGGAGTCCATCTAGTCTATTTTTAGTCACTAGCACCATTGGGTCCACTTGGCCTAATTGGGGCACATGTTCCAGTTACTAAAGTGTGGGGAACACTAATTGAGGCCTACTGGCATTGATTGCACTTGCATGCATTAGTTTAGGATAATCCTAGACCAGTTCCTACAATTTAGGAGCCACTAGGAGTGCCGATACCAACCTTCATCATTTGAGTTCAGTTAGTGACTAGTCAATCTGAGTTAGGAGTCAGTTACATTCAGGTCTAGTCCTCTACATTTAGTTAGCCCTAGGTTTGCATGGCTACATACAAGAGAGTTGTATTTCTCACCTACCAGAGTCAATTAGCCTCATTCAACACTGAAGTAGACACTTGAGTTGTGTTTTAGAACTCCATTGAACTACAGTAATGGTTCACACAAGGTCAGTTAACTATTGAGTCCTCCGATAGTGATTTAGACAAGGTCTTAGTTACTTACAGTCAAGTAGAGTCTAATCAACTCGAATTTTCTCATGTGGATTCGAATTGAATGTGGCTATTTAATCCATTGTACTTCATTGTAATTATTATCTAATTACTTTTTGATTAATGAAAGCATTCACAGTTGCAAGCCATTTTTGCACTGTTTCATTCTTCAATTGCTGAGTAAATTGTGTGATATATCTTGTAAGTTGTTTGTTTGTCCACAGATCTATGTGCTCAATTTAATAAATATATTGTCTCACCCTTAAACACTTACAAGAGTGAGATTATTGGTACATTGTCAAGATCAATTAAGGCACAAACAACGGAAAACATTTAACAAACAAGATTCGAACTTGAGTGAGGTGGATAAACAACTTCTCATTTTAATTACATAATCTAAGATGCAATTAACATGATTATCAAGGAAGTTATTTTATATTGTCCAAAATTAACATCATACAAATAGATGCTTTACTACCATGGAAAATATTAATATGAAAATTAAAAATATGAGATACTCTCATCATGTTCTCTAAATCATAATAAAAAACCAAAAAATTTTTATAATACAATGTTTACTCTAATATAAAGCATTTTACTAATTAAATATTCATTAATTAAAATACCTAATTTCTTAAGAATGACATAAATATGTTGACATTTTAGGACTTAACAACATAATCTTATTTGAAAATATTTAAGTAATTGTAATCTCAAATGGAGATCTTACTCTATGGCCTACCTCTATATCACATTAATCCTTGTTACCGTGATTAATCTTAAAATATTTATGTAACTTTACAAATTTCATTGTTAGAGAATGAAACCTTTGACTTCAATACTCAATCTTACAAAACCTATATCAAGAAATAATAATAAAAAATGCATTATATTTTTATTTAAAATTTTAAATATTTTTTTTCACTTTCACAATGTTATAATACATTTGATTTTTTTCAAAACATGTTTGTGAATGTTTTCCAAATTAAAATGATAGGTTAATATTTGTGAATGTTTTCCAAATTAAAATGATAGGTTAACATTGTATAATGCAGTTGTATTATAGGTATTTTAAAAGCATTGAATTTTTTTTACATTAAAATAATGATTTTATTGATTCTAAATTTTGCTTTTTACAAAGATTATAATAACCTAAGATTAAAGTTAAAATTAAAATAATATCTTATTTAACATTCTTCTTTAAAAAAAAACATCTTATTAAATACTTAAACTTTATACATGTAAAATTTTTACATCATTATTGATAAGATTCATATTTAAAAACAATAATAAGTAGAAAAAAAATAATTCATACACAATGCAAGGTGTTGGAAACAAATCATATTTCACATTATTGGTTTGTACTTATACCTTAGAGTCCATTGGCATCATTGGTGTTGGAAACATTAATAGGTTAGGGTTAATTGTCTTTGTATAATCTGTAGTATTACTATTCACGTGAGGTGAATATGAAGAAGCATATGGAACAATCAAAGAGACAACTTGGAGTATGAAACCAAGGGTCACATACATTGTATATATATGTACATGTGTTGATGAGAAATATGGATAAACACTTTTCTATCTATTGTGCATTTGTCTATATTAGTCATTTTGATTGTGTTCCATATTGGGAATCCCAACACTGATACCAGAGCAATTGTAAATCTTATGGCCCGTGACTTGCATACTACCCATATTCTTGTCCTATTTTTGAGATTTAAGATTCTTCCATATCATTTGTACTACATTTCTACCATTACCTTCCATATCCTCTACATATTTCCTGTTAACTAAATGCACTCTCCTCTGTCCTACATGCACATATGGTTTTCTTTATGGCCTACACTTCCACCTACCATATTATCTTCTTTCAGATGTCGTTCCCTACCCTTCTTGACCTCGACATACACTCGATACTCTTGTGACATGGGTGTAATCCAAACATCTAGGCATTCAAATCACTAATACATGAGGACCAAGCTGCCTCCTCCACTTGCTATCTTTTCGTTCTCTGGAGTGGAGTGTTTTTCCAGGGATTCACATGCTCATTTTTCTTAGAGTAGTCTCATGTTTGAATTTGTGAACAAATTTTGACTCTCTTCACAATACATTGAATTCTTCAGTTTGGAGCTGAACATCCATACTCCATCATATTGCATGTAATGAGATATTACATGTTGTTGCATATTGCAATGGTTTGGTTCCTCCACGATTTTCCCTCATGTATTACTCACATCACAATTGTTGAATGCATGAAGACATTCAGTTAAATGGTTAAATGTGTATGGGTGAATGATTTCTTCTTTGCATGATGGTGAGCTCTAACAATGGAGAATTTCATGGAGATTCACCCTTGGAGAAAGCAACGCGGAGTTTCCTAATGGAGATAGACTGTGCTGGGTAGTGGAGACTAGTACCACACCAGGTATTGAAGGAGTGGTGAAGCTACATACAGAACCACAACCACATTGAAAACTAGAACGTTGCTACTGGTGCATTTTTCAAGTAATTCTAGAGCACTAACAATATGAATGAACTTATACTACTATCTTAGATATAAAAGGAACTCAAGGATCTTACTTTATAAATAATATATATTTTGGGTATTAAACTCTTTTCAGAGGTTGATCTAATTTCGTCAAAATATCATGCATCCTTAAGAACAATAGAGATGCTATGATGAGTACATGCTCATAGGGATGTGGTGTGGATGTAGTTAAAGACAAAGTCATGCACATGGTCATTTAGCATGGAATCAATGACAAATTTAGGCTAGGGTGATGACATTCACACATAGATAATGCCAATAAATAGTCCATGATTGCTAATGACAATAACAAACCACATTTATAAATGTAAGTAATAGAAATGTAGCTCATAATAATAGAAATGATGTATAATGATAATTACACTTATGTCAAAATATGTGGACAAAAATGAACAAAATTACAACCCTAACCATTTATCTTTAGCATAGCTTATAGAAACAATGCAATACATTTTTCTTTGCTATGATTTTTATAAACATAGTAATTGTTTTTTAAACTTCTTCTTTTGGCCAATGGACACCATTTATATAAAGATATTCTACAATGTTTCTTTTTACACCATTTAAGCTTTTCTTACTTTGACCAATGGACACCATTTAAGTTTTCTTGCTTTTAAGGATTGAATTAAATTAGGACTCCAAAGAACCAGCGAGAAACAAATACTTTTATAAAAGATTGAATTGGTTTAAGTTTTTTCCTTTAAGCTTTTTGTTTTTTAAATGGAATTGCTTTTTCACATTAAGCTTTTCTTGCTTTTAATTGAATTGAATTGAATTGGGACTCGAGAAAGCCAGCGAGAACTGTAAGACGACCATTCGCTGGGACTCGAGTATCTACTATCTCAGCATCGCAGCATCTATCTCTGTTGTATTGTATCCACTACACCAAGAGCGTCAAGCATTTCCGCATTCTGCAATTTCTGTCATTTCAGCAGCAACATTGTTTGCTCTGCTCTGCCATATGAGAGGAGATTCGATTGCTCTGCTCTGCCATATGAGAGACTATTTGATTGCTCTGCTCTGGTATTTTCGCATTCTGCAGTTTCTGGCATTTCAGCAGCAACATTGTTTGCTCTGCTATATGAGAGGAGATTCGATTTCTCTGCTCTGCCATATGAGAGACGATTTGATTGCTCTGCTCTGCTTTGGTAATTCAATTCACCTTCAACAATTTCCGCATTCTGGTATTTCCGCTTCTGCAATTTCTGGTATTTTCGTAACCTCTCCTCTTTCCATGGAAATTTGGATTGGTCGTCTTTTCATTTCGTTTAAATTGATGTTTATTGTTTTCATTTGTTTCATGCTTTGTAGATGGATTGGATCAATGGTTTTATTGTTTTGTTTGATGCCCCATATTCCCATCAGAGATAGAAACCTATGCATTCCTTTAACATTAGCAGCACTGTTTTCTTTGCTCTGCCATATGAGAGAAGATTTGAATGCTCTGCTCTGCCATATGTAAATGGTATAAGAAATGTAATATTTTTAATTCAATTCACTTAAGTTTGTCTTCAATTTTTACAGTAGGAAAACATCAGTTAATAATTACAATGATTACAATGGATAATTTTATATGGATTCTTTTTTGATAGATATTGACGTCTAAATTCTTGAAATGTGCGGGTGAGGCCATATTGATCAGTTACAATCATTGCACATATTTGTTGCACAAAAAAGGATTAGACAGGCATGCTGCAGCAATGTCCAAAAATCTCCAGAGAATCTTGCAAAATGCACATCAAGGGTAAGGGTATCTACTATCTAGTCTCACCATTAGCTTATTTCTTTCAATTTCATGTATTGATTCATTTACAAGCCTGATATACTAAGCTGTGACCTAGCCTGGTCCTTTCTAAATTCATTTACAGATTTCTGGCTTTTCCGCTTCTGATATACTAAGCCCTGGCATTTCTGCTTCTGCAATTTCTGGCATTTCCGCAACTTCTCCTCTTTCCATGGCCATGGAAATTTGGATTGGCCGTCTTTTCATTTCGTTTATATTGATGTTTAGGGTTTTCTTTCGTTTTGTGTTTTCTAGATGGATTGGACCAAGGTGTATGGGATGTGGAGTATGCAATGGTTTTATTGTTTCTTTTGATGCCCCATATTCCTGTCAGAGATAGAAACATATGCATTAATTCAACAATAGCAGGACTTTCTGCTCTGCCCTGCTGTATGAGAGAAGATTTGATTGCTCTGCTCTGCGATATGTAAATGCTATCAAGTAATGCTTATGGTTTTCTTTAGTTTAGTGCTTTCTATATGGATCGGATCAATGGTTTTAGTGTTTCGATTGATGCCCCACATTCCCATCAGAGATAGAAACCTATGCATTCATTCAACAGCAGCACTGTCTGCCCCTCGGAGATAGAGACATATGCACTCATTCAACAGCACTGTGTGCTCAGCTCTGCCATATGAGAGAAGATCTGATTGCTTTGCTCTGCCATATGTAAATGCTATCAAGTAATGCAGTATTCTTAATTCATTTCTTTTTAAGATTGTCTTCAATTTGTACGCTACGGAAAAGATCAGTTAATAGTTAGAATGGATAATTTTATATGGATTTTTTTTTATATAGATATTGACTGTCTAAATTCTTGAAATGTGCAGGTGGGAAACATATTTGTTAGGCATAAAGGATTATATATACAAGCTGCAGCTCAGTTCGAGGATCATCAATTTATCAGAACTTTCCAGGGAAACATGCAAAATGCAGGCCAAAGGTAAGGTATCTAGTCTCACAATTGGATTATTTATTTCAATTTCATATATTCATTCATTTACATTCCTGATATACTAAGCCCTGGCCTATCTTAGTCCTTTCTAAATTCATTTATAGTTCCCTAGTATAACCTATCAACCTGGCCTTTCCTTTCAGCAATACTGCATTTAGCTTTCAACAATACAGCCTTTCTATTTCATGCTTCCATAGGGCCACGTGCAGCCAGCCAACTCTGCTATACTCATTCTATATACCTACACACATACCTAGCATGTCGATGGCCACAACCACTCCACTTCCACTATCCATTACACCCACCACCACAACCATTTTTTTGTTTCTTGTGGTAGGAATGTATTTTTTAACATCCTATTGTTTTAAATGTTTGAATGGTATACCATGATGGACCATAGTAAAAGAACTCACATAAAGAAATATCCAAGCCATGTCATAAGTTGTAAATTGCAGTAGCCTATAATCCTTTTATATATTATCATATATTATCAATGACTATCCTATAGCCACTAATGCAAAGACCTTAGTTGAACTTTTTAATATTTTTCATTTATAGAGTGATATTTCTATATGTTATACATTACATATTATAGTGATATTTTACATATTATAGAGTGATATTTTACATATTATAGAGTGTTATTTGCATATTAAGGAGTGATATTATACATTACATACTATAGAGTGATATTTCCATATTACAGAGATATTTTACTGAATGGGATACATTTTTTATAGACATATTTATTTCTTCTCCTACATGTACCATATGTATTATTATTTTGCTTTGCAACCTCTCATAGGTCTTCTTGATATTTTCCAACTGATATGTCCTCTTTGCATTAATTGGTACCTTTTGTCTCGGTCCCAAGTGTAGGTTCAATTTTTATGCATCATCATAGTTTACAAAACCCTTTCTTTCTTTTTATGCATCAGCACAGTTGTATATGTTGTTTGAACTTTGTATTTGGGACTCTAATTAAACTAGCTCCATAATGAACATATCAATCGAAAGGAAATTCTAATTATATAGTTAATAGACTAGTACAAGAAGTATATAGTATATTGCTATATTTTCATTAAGTAGTTGCAAGCTATGTTGTTTAGTCTAGGTTAATATAGATGACTTGTAATCTACTATTTTTATATTATATATATATTCTATGCTGCAACAAGGAAGAAAGGCGCACATACTATGGTCATTTTGTCTATCTACCTAGCATTGCTACAGACATAGCCATAGACAAATTTATATCAGTTATTTGAGATTCATTGTTCAATAAGAAATGTTTGTCTCAGTAAAATATCAAATTCATGAATCTTGATATGGAATTTTATATACAATGATGAGAACATGATATTTACTTTTTTAAAACATTTGTTCAATAAGATATGTTTGTTTCAATAAAAGCTCATTTTTATGAATGTTATTTACTTTTTTAAAACATTTGTTCAATAAGATATGTTTGTTTCAATAAAATCTCATTTTTATGAATGTTTGTTTCAGTAAAAACTAGGTTTCATGAATAGTGATAATGAATTTTTATATAAAAGGATGCGAGAGATAAGTGTTGCTCACATTAATGGAAATGGAAGCCATTTGGAGAATGCAATATTTTCTAGTCATGGGTATAGGTCTATACCTTAATGAATTTTTCTTCAAGAACATAGGGATTAATCTATTTCTCTATTAACATGGTACTTTTACATTAAGGCATTTCCTATATATTTTTTTAATTTTCATTATGTCGAAAGGTTGTATATTTTTTAATTTTTTGTAAAATATTTTATAAAAGAGTGTAGACCAAAAGTTTGTATTTTTTTTAATTCTTCCTAAAGTATGCCAAAAAAATAAATTGTATATTTTTTATTAGTTTGTAAAGTATGTCAAAAGTTTTAATTGTTTTTGGGTATTAATTATTTTAAAGATTGTAATAATAATTTGAGTTTTTAATCCTACAAACATAAAGATGAAAATTCAACTTCATATGTCATACGCATCTATTCATTTCAATTTTTTATTGAATATATTGGTAATACAGTTATATATGTTATTAATAATGTTTAGATATATAAATATTTTTTAAATGTATATATTATATTTAAAAAATGAATTGTATATTTTTTATTGGTTTGTAAAATATGTCAAAACTCTTACTTATTTTTGGGTATTAATTAGTTTAAAGGTTACAATAATAATTTGAATGTTTAATCCTAAAAACATAAGATGAAAATACAACTTCATATGTGATACNAGAGAGGGAGGGAGGAGGTGGAGGTAGGGTTGACGGGAGAGGGAGGAGGAGGAGAGGGGGAGGAGCGGGGAAGGGAAGAGGAGGAATCAAGGTGTGGGAGAGAGGAGGAGGAGGAGGCGGAGGGAGGGTGGAGGAGATAGGAAGGAGGGATAAGGTGGAGGAGGGAGAGAGAAGCTGAAGGAAGAGATGGAGGAGGAAAGGAGGGGGGATGTGTGGAGGAGAAGGAGGAGGGGGAGGAGAAGGAGGGAGAAAAGGGAGGGAGGAGGTATAGGAGGAGCAAGAGAAGAGAGAGGGTGGTAGAGGGGTAGAGGAAGAAGAGGGAGGCAGGAGGTGGANATTCCTATTCATTCCAATTTTTTTATTGACTATATTGGTAATATAGTTATATGTTTTTTTATCAATAATGTTTAAATATATAAATATTACACATAAATATTTTTTAAATCTATATATTATATGTTTTTCCAAACAAAATGTATAAGTTTTATTAGTAATGATCGATAGTCAAAATTTCTTTCTTAATGCACTACTAACTAATAAACCACATAACAAAGGATCAATGATTACTATTTTGGATCTTCTTTAAATATGGTATTTTTTTGTCATGTTATATTGTGTGTGTCAAGAAGATCACGAGGAAGAATAGGAGGGGGGATAGTAGGAATAAGAGGAGGAGGTGAAGCAGGAAGGGAGGAGGAATATTAGGGGAAGGGGAAGGAGGGGAAGTAGAGGCAAAAGGAGTGAGAAGGAGAGGTAGAGGCAGCAGGAGTGAGAAGGAGGAGAGAGGAAGAGGGAGGAGCAGGAGTGAG
>LPNX010488229.1:278911-319458 GCA_001517045.1 Pseudotsuga menziesii | reverse complement strand
AGGGAGGGAGGAGGGAGAGAGGAGGAGGGAGGGTGAGGAAAAGAGGAGGAGGAGGAGGTGAATTGAGGGTGAGGAAGAGAGGGAGAAGGGAGGGTGGAGGAGGAGCAAGGGAGGGAGAGGGGAGGAGGGAGGGAATGGGAGAGAGGAGGAGGATATAGAGGTATGGTGGAGGGAGGGCGTGGGAGAGAGGAGGAGGAGGAGGCAGCGAGAGGGAGGAGGGAGGGTGTTGGAGAGAGGACGAGGAGTGGAGGAGAGAGAGAGGAGGAGGAAAAGTGGAGGAGAGAGGGAAGAGGTGGATTAGGAAGAGATAGAAGTGGAGGAAGAGGAGTAGGAGTGGAAGGGATAGGAGTGGAAGAGAGAGGGGTGGAGGATGAGGACATGGACAAGGAGGAGTGGAAGGGAGAGGGGTGGAGGTAGGGCATGGGAGAGAGGAGGAGAGAGGGAGGAGGGAGGGTGTTGGAGAGAGGAGGAGGGGGGAAGAGGAGGAGGTAGAGTGGAGGAGAGAGGTAGGAGGAATGGAGAGTGGTAGAAGAAAAGGAGGAGGAGTGGAAGGGAGAGTGGTGGAGGAAGAGGATGAGTGGAAGGGAGAGGGGTTGAGGAAGAGAAGGAGTAGAAGAGAGAGGGGTGGAGGAAGAGGATGAGGTACAGTGGAAGGAAGATTGGTGGAGGAAGAGGAGTAGGAGGAGTGGAATGGAGAGGGGTGGAAGAATAGGAGGAAGAAAGGAGTGTGGGAGGAAGGAGAGGGAGTAGGAGGAAATGATAAGGGGAGGGAGGAGGGAGAGAGGAGAAGGTGGGAGGAGGGGGAGAGGGAGGAGGAGGAGAAGGGGGAAGAGTGGAAGGGTGGAGTGCTGGAGGTAGAGGAGGAATAAAGGAGGGGGGGAATGGAGGAGAGGGAGGAGGGGGAAAGGAGAATGTCAGGGAGGGAGGAGAAGGGAGGAGCTATGACGAGGGAGAGAGGATGAGGTAGTGGGAGAGGGATAGGGTGGAGGGGAGAGGAAGTGAGTAGGAGGATGAGGAGCAAGGGAGGGAAGAGGATGAGGGAGGGCATGGGAGAGAGGAGGAGGAAGAGGGAGAGTGGAGGAGATAGGGAGGAGGGATGATGTGGAGGAGGAATAGAGAGGAGGAGGAGGAGACAAAGGTAGAGTGGAGGAGAGAGGGAGGAGGGGGTGTAGGAGAGGGAGGAGGGAGGAAGAGGAGTAAAGAAGGGGGTGTGGGAGGAGGAAGAGAGGGAGGATGGGGAGGAGGAGAGAGGGAGGAGGGGGGGGGGAGAGAGGGAGGAGGGGGGGGGGGGGGGAGGGAGGGGGGGGGGGGGGGGGAGGGGGGGGGGGGGGGGGGGGGGGGGGGGGGGGGAGGAGGGGGGGAGGGGGGGGGGGAGGAGGAAGAGAGGGAGGATGGGGAAGCAGAGGAGAAGTATAAGGGAGGGAGGATGTGTAGGAGGAGGAGGAAGAGAGGGAGGAGGCGGAGGGGGAGCAGAAGGAGAAGGGAGGGAGGAGATCTAGGAGGAGGAGGAGAAGGCAGGGGGTGGAGGAGAGAGAGAGGAAGAGGAGGGAGTGAGGGCATGTAGGAGGAGGAGGAGGTAAGAGGTGGAGTGAGGAGGTACAGGGAGGAGGCATAAATCGTGATATATTTTATTTTTTGAAACTATATTCATAAAATAAATAGGTTGTTTTAGAAATTGCACTTATAAACTTGTTTACATGAAAAAACTTGAACCACACTTTAAGTGTTACCTTTTAGAAATTCTTCAAACGATATTACAACATACAAAAAATGTATGTTGTAATACCATATATGTTTGATTTGGTCAAACTATCTCCATAAAAAATAGGAGGTTGTTTTTATTTGGTCAAACTATACCAGTGTCATATTAGAAAGTTGTTGTTTTAATTTGTTTATTTATAACATGGATATGTAAGTCCTAATCAATTAAAGTTATCGACTACTTTACCAAATTCCATTGATATCACCTATGAGATTGATGGGTGGCCATCATTTATTTACAATGATTTTCCATGGTGCTTGTACTATACGAAGATATCCATTACTTAAACAATGGTCATTGGTATGAAATAGTATTGCATCTTGGTATGAAATTATATATTTAAAATCAACTTTGATTCAACCAATATTCTATTCATCCATAAATAGATGACATATCATAGTAAAATATGTTTCCAATTCTTTGATTAACCAATGTTATGCTCATTTGTAAACATGACATAGAATTATATGTTTCAAACTAGTATTTTGTTCAGTTTTACATAACTAAAGTTAATTTTCGCATAAGTAAAGTTTATTTTAAGAAGTCATAAATTAATTTTGAAAAAAAATATTCCTATCATCTTGAATTCAATTCATTTACCCATTCGTTCAAATATTTTTCAATGACAATTAAACATCTAAACTATGACAATCCCACAAAACAATTACATATAAATCAACTAAAGTATAATTTATGATTGAAGCAATTCATCATTTCATCTTTTGAAACACGTGATATTACATTTGCATATCATATCAGGGTAAAAATGATATCGATACATTGTTTATTTACAGTTCCAAAATCTATTTGCCAAA
Organism: Pseudotsuga menziesii; assembly: GCA_001517045.1. Taxonomy (NCBI): domain Eukaryota; kingdom Viridiplantae; phylum Streptophyta; class Pinopsida; order Pinales; family Pinaceae; genus Pseudotsuga; species Pseudotsuga menziesii. The sequence continues at coordinate 316,881 of LPNX010488229.1, read as the reverse complement.
TCTCGGAACAAGAACAACCCTAATCACTCTTAAATAGTAACAATAAATCATGCAAATTTATCAAAAATCCTTCCCGAAGTACATCTTATGAATTTTGAGCTCCTTGATTATAAAAAATTATATATTGAGCATATATATATCCACGAAAAAATACATTAGAAAAAAATAAACTACTATATTGCATAAATATATTCTAATTAATCGATAGAATGCAATTAAAATGTACACTATTTTCTCATTGAGTATATCAAAGAATAAACTTATTAAACTTAATTTTCTTTTTGTTGAGAATAAAAGTTAGTAGTCATGAATTCAAAGCAAGTCCTATATATATCTAGTTTTCCTTTGCATAGTGCAAGGATTCTGTAGCGCTCCCTATCATCCCAACGTCTATTAACAAGGAAAATACTCATACTTTTTTATTTATTTATTTACCAAATGTCCCTTATTGAACAACATAATATAACATCACCTAAATGTACAAAGCAATGGATGATAAAATATCTATGTAATGAATAGATTATTAAAAGCATACAAGATTATTTGATTANATATATTACATTTTCACAAGAGAAATACACAAATTTCCATAATGCTAATTTAACGGTTAATTTTGCATACTTCATATTTTAAAAGCACTATATATATTATAACTTCATAATAGAAATATCATAAAATAAAATAAAACCCTAACTTTATATATAATTTCAGAAATAGAATTATACCAAAAAGCTGTTAACTGTTAGATATGATTTCAGAATAAGTTTCCATAAAAATAACCATAACGTTATATATAATTTCAGGAATAGAATTAGACCAAAAAGATGTTAACTTTTAGATATGATTTCAGAATAAGTTTTCATACTTATTACTCTGCAGACTATATTATATAGTTATATAATCTTCCGCCTAACCCATCTCTATGATATTTTAACCATAATCCAATTAGGAAAGGATCCTACATGAATTGTCCATCATGTAGTCCATCCGCATACATTATTATTTTGAATTGAAAAGAAACACATATATAGATTGGTAAAAGAATTTGAAATATTAAACAACAAGGAAAATTTAAATTTTAATAAATATTATGATAAAACATATTTTTTATGTATATATACAGGTAATGTTACAGATTAGCAAATAGCTAATTCATTTTTAAGGCAATGGGCTAAATTTGCCCCTTAAATATTTGAAAATGCATCTATTGTTCCAATAAAACAAAACGCTCAATCACTCAGAAAAGGTTTCCAAATATTATCAGTTTATATTTGGGCTGCCAAGAAATCAGTGACTGACTGACTGAGGCATCTATATTGATCAGCAAGATTCATGGAGCACTATGTGAATAGATTCTTCCATACTTCATATATTTTTCGCCGACAAACTCCGTAATTTATTTGAATCAATTCAATAATTTTTATGGGATCTCTAGTCAGATCTCCCAAATTGATTTGCATGTAATTTAACTAACATTGTGAACTGTTACAGCCTGATCAGCAAACTATATGCTTTACATATGCACATCTCTGGAGGTTAACTTGACTGTAATTAATTATCAAATCTCTGGAAAACACGAATACCCATTATCGGCTGGAAGCTTCCACAACGTGCTGCCTATGAATTAACTAATGTTTCACGTAAATTGTATTGGATCTTTCTTCTACTTTCATTATATAACGTAAGTAAAGGTAACGCCTAACATTCAGATCCAAATGCAATATTAAAAACATAACCGCATTCAGATCCAAAAAGGATAATTAAAATGTAGCAGCATTCAGATCAGTAATCAAATCTAAATATGTCGTCTCCTGTAAGAGTACAACTCGTCCATGAAAATAACAATCAGAGGGTATCGCTCCACGGAGATGGAAGGCTATCCAGATCTAGAGCAGATCGCATGGTTTGCTTCGGGGTTAGATGTAGATGAGGTAGATCTGAACACCTTATATCTAAAGGATAAAATCTAATTGATAAAAGGAACTAGCGCAGAACCATTCGAGGTTAAATTACAATGGGATCCTACAACCTTTGAGGACCCACGCGTTTCCTGCATAAACCAAGGAAAGTGGATCAGGTTCAAAAAAAAATAAAAAAAAATAAAAAAAAATTACAACACAGTCCCAAAATGGGCCTACTCCCAGACACAAGAGCAATCGTTCTAACAGTCGGCCATGATTTGTACATTATGACATTAAAACAAGCAACCCGGGGTTTAAAATCGCCAACGAAGTGGTCCAGAATAGAACTAACACACACAGGTCGCTACAAACATTCCTAGAAAATAAAAAGAAAACATTGGCATAAAATGCATTCTCCAGCTCTGAGCAACACGCAGGAATATAAACAAATTCTAAATCCAGGTCTCATAATAAAATGTGAATCTAGATCTATAAATAAATACAATTACAGATCTAAAATATAAAAATACAACACAGATCTAAAATAAAGGTCCAATTCTATAATAAACTATAGAGGCAGATCTAAGATACAATTTAGATCTATAAAGAAATACAGACATGGGTCTGCAATAAAATTCAAATGCCCATTTATTGGTCTTTAACAATGCATTTCAAGAATTATAACAACAATTTAACAATCTATAAAAAAAACCTGAGTATCTTTGTGCAGGCTTGTTCTTCTGAGGTTGTCGCACCATGAACTTTGTCAGGTTCCCATGAACGTCGATCAGTTCCCAATCACAAGAGATACACCGGTTGACCTCCCTACCATTCCAATGGGTACTCTCCTTCCCCAAGGACCCCCGAGCTGAATGGGGTTGCAGGAAGAAGTACTCTAGCACGATGAGCGTGTGTAGAATCACTAAGGGCCTCCCAACCCCCTTCACACCTGATGAACCAAACTCTCTACAGCCACCATCCGCCTCTGCCTTCTCTCATCCGTCCAACATTAGGGAAAAAAACATCCCCCATACTCAAACTCTACCCCTTTATTTATATCGTTATTTATTTATTTATTTATGCATAATGTAAAATTATTATTATTATTATTATTTATTCTTATTTTGAATTCGTTTTTGTTTTATTTCAACGGATATTTTGTCATATGCATTTATGTAATGTCAAATTCATTTATGCAATCTGCTAATTTAGGATTTCTTTACATAACCATTCCTAAATTTCATTTATGTGATTCCTAGATTTTTGCTTTTGATTTGCTATTTTTGTGTGTGCAATGTGGTAAGATTTAGAATCTTCTTTTATTTTTATTTTTACTATTATTTTTTATTATTATTTTCTAAGGTTGCACTTTCCATTACTTTACTTCCAAGTCATGAGTTTTAGTTATTACTTATTTACAACCTTATAGTTTAATAATTTCTTTTGTTTCTCCAGGCGACATCAAGGGTTCCATGACCATCTTCATGCCCTTCAAATGTCCCACTTTCCATGGTGGGGATTTAGTGCGATGGCTGAGACCATGTTAACTCAGTCCAATCCACGCTGTAGAGAGACTCATGGTTACTGAGGAATAAGGTCAACACCTCATTGGGCGCCCCTCAGTTAATCCTCGTGAGTGACCGAGTCTGCGGCCTATCCTCATGGAAACATGCCTCTTGCAAGTAAAATCCTCTCTCACTTTTCAACCTGCCACATGGAAAATATGTGCTAACCATACCGGTACTTTATTCCGTACAACCCCATCATCCTTTGTGGATCGATTGGGAACCAAGATCATGTGCTTGTACACATGAAAACCATGTGCATTAATCACACTACATAATTTAATCAAAATATTATTAAAATAAATTATATCACCTGATATTCTGTTTATACTCAAACCCAAACTCATTTGGCATTGACACCACCTTGTATCATTGCGTAGTTGGGTCCCTGTCACACTAGAAAATTGTCAAAGCATCTACCAACATATTGTAAGAAATGAAAATTGTTCATATATTTCATTCACACATTATAAGATCAATCATATCGCATTATATAAATCTATCTACAAATCTCCATTCATTCATAAGCAACCATTGTGACACAACAATCAATACATATATAAGTCGTTTTAATTCATCATATTAAACTGGGCCATTTGTACTCAAAATGCCCTGAAACCATAACATATTTTAATACTTAAATAGTCTGTCCAACAAGGCACTACGATGGTGCATTAAAAAATTCCATTTATCCATGAGTACCCAAATGTATCAACATGATCAAAACATATATTTCAAAATTTAACCAGGTCATTTGCGATAAAATGCCCTCAAATAATAATATAGTTGAGTAATAAAAGAGTCTAACAAAATGGGGCACTACATACACCCCCTCTTCAAGAAAATTTGTCCTGAAGTTTTCAAAACAAGTAAGGAAACTGCTACTGCATTTCAGATGCATCCTCCTAAGTAGCTGAGTTAGAACTGTAGTTATCCCATTGGACCTTTACCTGGTCGACTAATCGACGCTGAAGCTGTCGAGTTCGTCGGTCCAGTATACGGATCGGTTCAGCATTCAAGACCCCATCGTCTGATATCTGCAAGTTACTCAAATTTATAACATGAGAAGGATCTGAAATATAATGACGCAAAATAGAAACATGAAAAACATTATGCATATGACTCAATGATGATGGCAATGCAAGACGATAGGAAACCGGTCCCAACTTCTCGAGTATCACAAACGGTCCTACGAATTGCGGTGATAATTTAGATCCCTTCCCAAATTTAATTGAGCTCTTTTGTGGCCTAACCCGAAGGAATACTTTATCACCTACTTCATAACTCCTATCGATTCTATGTGCATCAGCATAGCTCTTTTGTCTATCCTATGCTTCCTTTAACCGTGCACGAATAGTTGTCATCTGTTCTTCCATTTCTTGAATCAATTCTATTCCTACAAGGACTCTATCTTCCAGACGATCCCAACTCAACGGGGTTCTACACGACCTCCCATATAAGAATTCAAACGATGCCATCTTAATAGATCTTTGATAACTATTGTTGTAAGCAAACTCAACCAATGGAAGATATTCCTCCCAACGCTTTTGTTGATCCATCACATACATACGTAACATGTCTTCCAAGACTTGGTTCACCCTTTCTGTCTGGCCATCCATCTCAGGGTGATATGATGTACTAAAATTTAGCCTTGTCCCCAAAGCGGCTTGGAAACTTGTCCAAAACCTTCCAGTGAATACTGGCCCTCTATCTGAAATTATCTTGCGAGGTACACCATGTAACCTCACAACTTCATTTATAAATACTCTTGCAATCTTTGGTGCTTGATAGGTAGTCTTTACAGGTACAAAATGCGCACTCTTAGTTAAAGTATCTATGACCACAAAAATAGAGTCATGTCTTCTTGCTGTCATTGGTAACCCAACAATAAAATCCATTGATATAACCTCCCATTTTGATTCCAGGATTACATGTGGTTGTAGTAATCTTGTGGGATGCCTATGCTCAGCCTTGACCAATTGACATTCTGGGCACCTTTCCACAAAGCTAACTACATCCTTCTTCATTCCACTCCAATAAAATAACGGTTTTAAATCTGCATACATCTTCTTAACCCCATGATGTGCCATATACACAGCCCTGTGAGCTTCTAACAAGATCAAATTTCAAACTTCTTCATTGAATGGTACATAAATTCTCTTGTTATATCGCAATAATCCATCTTCCTCAAACACATACCCTTCATACTTTGGGTTTTTCAATACCTCATTTTCTAACTCGGTCTTAACCTCTCTATACCACTCATCTTCCAATTGTAATTTCAATATATTTTCTCGTAAATTTGTTTTTAAGGGCACTAGGGAAAAGATACGAGGCCTTCGACTTAGAGCATCTGCCACCCTATTCATTGTCCCCTTGATGTACGATATTTCAAAATCATACTCGCTCATTAATTCAGACCACCTCCTTTGTCTAGCATTGAGGTCGCTTTGGGTAAAGATATATTGTAACCCATGGTGATCTGTCTTTAACTCAAATTTCCTTCCTACCAGATAATGTCTCCATAAACGCAAAGCATAATCCATAGCAGCAAGTTCTAAATCATGCGTTGCATAGTTCTCCTCATGAGGTCTAAGTTTCCTTGAAGAGTAAGCTATCACCCTACCTTCTTGCATCAAAAAACCTCCTAGACCTTCTTTTGATGCATCTGTACATACTAAGAAGCCTTTATCCATATCTGGTACCTTAAGAACTGGAGCCGTTGTCAACAACTGCTTAAGTTGTGCGAATGCCTCCTCACATCGTTTTGTCCATATGAACTTCTTGTTCTTCTTCTGTAACTCCGTAATTGGGCTTGCAATTTTTGAGAATCCTTCTACAAATCTTCTATAATACCCTGCTAATCCCATAAAACTAAGCACCTCATGTACATTTTTCGGTGCTGGCCATTCAAGAATGGCCTCAATATTTGCGAGATCCACCGCTATACCATCCCTAGATATAACATGTCCTAAATAATGAATGTCTGGCTAGAAGAAGGAACACTTTGATAGTTTGGCGTATAGCTTGCGCTCTCTCAAACACTGCAACACAAGTCTTAAATGCTCTTCATGCTCTTCTTGCGTCCTTGAGTAAATAAGGATATCATCTAAAAACACTAGCACAAATTTATCCAAGTACTCTCTGAATACATTATTCATCAAGTTCATGAAAACTCAGGTGCATTCGTCAACCCAAATGGTACTACAACAAACTTGAAATGTCCATATCAAGTTTTAAATGTAGTCTTTGGTACATCTTCTTCTCTGATTCTTAGTTGATGGTATCCCGACCTTAGATCTATTTTCGAAAATATTGTTGCCCCTTTCATCTGATCAAACATATCGTCAATTCTTGGTAAGGGATATTGATTCCTTATGGTTGCTTTGTTCAATTGACGATAGTCAATGCAAAGTCTCCATGAACCATCTTTCTTCTTTACGAATATCACTGGTGCTCCCTAAGGTGATATACTAGGGTGAATGAAACCTAAATCTAAAATCTCTTGAAGTTGTATCTGCAATTCTTGTAACTCAGGTGTCATCATAGGATAGGGTACTCTAGATATAGGTTCGGTTCCTGGCTTAAGTTCGATAGTGAACTCAATCTCCCTCTTAGGTGGTAATCCGGGTAATTCTTCAGGGAATACATACGCAAATTGGGACAGTATGGGGTGTTGACTTACATCGACAGTTTCTTTCTTGTTATTCATCACTACCACCGCATACAACTCACATCCCTTATGCATGCTCTTTTTCAATTGCAATGCTGAAATAAACCTGAATGATACCCCTCTTTTAGTCCCTATTAGGATTCTCTTACGCCCGAAATCATCTATGAATATTAGCTTTTTCTCCTTACAGTCTAACATAGCTGAATGGGTTTCTAACCAATCCATCCCTAAGATAATATCATAGGATCCTAATGCTGTAGCATAAAGGAATACTTTTGTAACACACATGCCTAATTCTACTTCGCAATCCTTGACCAATTCTCCTACTCGTTGAGTGATACTTGATGCCATTTTGACTATGTTGAAATCATCTTGCTTGCTTGCCATCACCTTACATCTAGACAATTCTTCATAAGAAATAAAACTTTCAGTTGCTCCTGGGTCTACTAAAAGAGAAAATTCCATACCATTTATTTTACCTGTCGCCTCTAGCATGGTGGACTAATGTTCTGCCTGGCAGTTGTTGAATACGACATGGATTCAGTGAGCCTTGCCCAAGTCTCCAACTATAGTCTGTCCCTTTCCGTGACTAGGATCTATCTTGGCTTGTGGACAGTCTCTCTGGAAATGTGGTTCTCCACAATTCCAACACCCCCTTTTTGGGGCTGACCTCTGGATACTCAATTGAGTAAAAGTAGATCCACTGCTATACTGGGGCGTCGTGCTACTAGATTTCCACTCTGATATTGTGACTACATTGGTGGCCTATATGGTGGTTTTTGGCCACCGGGTGCACGTCTCTGACTCCCTGCTGTGGGAATCTTAAATGAATTTTGGCGTCCGGTTGCTGGTCTTGAAGCACTAGCTGACTGTACTCCTGGTCTCTGTACCACTGCTCCTGAAGGTCAAGGTGGTCGAGAGTGCCCACCTCCTATAATCTCTTTCTCAGCTATGATATCTTTTTGCACTGCTTCGTGCAAGGTACGTGGCATCAATATACGTACTTTTTCCCTGATGTTGAAGTTGAGCCCATACACAAATTTATTTACTCGCAACTTCTCCGTACTCAAATGTGGAGCATACCTCAATAGTTCCATAAATTTAGCTTCATACTCTGGGACTGATCGACCTCCTTGCCTCAAGGAATTGAATTCATTCAATTGTCTTTCAATAAACTCTTCAGATAGGTAACGTTCTTGAAAACGTTCTTCAAATATTTCCCAAGAGACCTCTATTATTTCAATTCCAAGCTGCGAAAACAAGGTCTTCCACCATAGCAGTGTGCTTCCCTTAAGTTGCAATATCGCCATGCGTACTTTCATGTTTGAGGTATAATCGCATAATGCAAAGCACATGGACATGTTCTCAAGCCATGCCTCAGTTGCAATGCCATCAGGTGCGCCCCAAAATTCTGGAAATTTCACTTTCTCAAGTTCTCTTTGAGCATTTTTCTTCAGTGGTTGCCGATATCCTTCTATCGATGCTATGGAATCTCTATCCTCTCAGTTTAACCGACTAATCAATGCCTCAGACATCCGCTGGAATGAAAGCATTATATTCATCACTTCACCTGTAGGTATATGGGTCGGTTCTTCCATTGCTGGTGGATCACGTGGAGGTGAAGTCTGCAAAAGAGGTGGTGTACCACATTCCCTAGCCCCTCTACCTCTCCTTCCTCTTCTTCCCCTAGCATCCATGCTTCATGAGTTTGCAAGGTGAATAGTTCATGTATTAGTTTCCAATCACTACATAATAATAAACAAATAAAATAAACAAAAATAAGTTAAAGAGCAATGAGCCCAAGGTCCTAGAGTTAGAACCATGCTCTGATACCATTGTGTAGCGCTCCCTATCATCCCAACGTCTATTAACAAGGAAAATACTCATAATTTTTTTTTTTTATACCAAATGTCCCTTATTGAACAACATAATATAACATCACCTAAATGTACAAAGCAATGGATGATAAAATATCTACGTAATGAATAGATTATTAAAAGAATACAAGATTAATTGATTATTTTTATAATCATGAAATAAAAATGTAAATATTTTAAGAATAACATTTAACATTAGATTAATAATTAACTTTATGTTATCAATATATTTAAGGATTATAAAATTACGCTATATATATATATATATATATATATATATATATTACATTTTCACAAGAGAAATACACAAATTTCCATAATGCTAATTTAACGGTTAATTTTGCATACTTCATATTTTAGGAGCACCCTATATATATTATAACTTCATAATAGAAATATCATAAAATAAAATAAAACCCTAACTTTATATATAATTTCAGAAATAGAATTATACCAAAAAGATGTTAACTGTTAGATATGATTTCAGAATAAGTTTCCATAAAAATAACCATAACGTTATATATAATTTCAGGAATAGAATTAGACCAAAAAGCTGTTAACTTTTAGATATGATTTCAGAATAATTTTTCATACTTATTACTCTGCAGACTATATTATATAGTTATATAATCTTCTGCCTAACCCATCTCTATGATATTTAAACCATAATCCAATTAGGAAAGGCTCCTACATGAATTGTCCATCATGTAGTCCATCCGCATACATTATTATTTTGAATTGAAAAGAAACACATATATATAGATTGGTAAAAGAATTTTAAATATTAAATAACAAGGAAAATTTTAATTTTAATAAATATTATGATAAAACATATTTTTTATGTATATATACAGGTAATGTTACAAATTAGCAAATAGATAATTCATTTTTAAGGCAATGGGATAAATTTGCCCCTTAAATATTTGAAAATGCATCTATTGTTCCTATAAAACAAAACGCTCAATCACTCAGAAAAGGTTTCCAAATATTATCAGTTTATATTTGGGCTGCCAAGAAATCAACGACTGACTGACTGAGGCATCTATATTGACCGGCAAGATTCATGGATCACTATGTGAATAGATTCTTCCGTACTTCATATATTTTTCGCCGACAAACTCCGTAATTTATTTGAATCAATTCAATAATTTTTATGGGAACTCTTGTCAGATCTCCCAAATTGATTTGCATGTAATTTAACTAACATTGTGAACTGTTACAGCCTAATCAACAAACTATATGCTTTACATATGCACATCTCTGGAGGTTAACTTAACTGTAATTAATTATCAAATCTTTGGAAAACACGAATACCCATTATCGGAGCAGACTGGAAGCTTCCACAACGTGCTGCCCATGAATTAACTAACGTTTCATGTAAATTGTATTGGTGCTTTCTTCTACTTGCATTATATAACATAAGTAAAGGTAACGCCTAACATTCAGATCCAAATGCAATATTAAAAACACAACCGCATTCAGATCCAAAAGGGATAATTAAAATGTAGCAGCATTCAGATCAGTAATCAAATCTAAAGATGTCGTCTCCTGTAAGAGTACAACTCGTCCATGAAAATAACAATCAGAGGGTATTGCTCCATGCAGATGGAAGGCTATCCAGATCTAGAGAAGATCGCATGGTTTGATTCGGGGTTAGATGTAGATGAGGTAGATCTAAACACCTTATATCTAAAGGATAAAATCTAATTGATAAAAAGAACTAGCGCAGAACCATTTCATGTTAAATTACAATGGGATCCTGCAACCTTTGAGGACCCACACGTTTGCTGCATAAAACCAAGGAAAGTGGATTGGGTTCAGAAAAAAAAAAAAAATTATAATTACAACAGTCCCAAAATTGGCCTACTCCTAGACACAAGAGAAATCATTCTAACAGTCTTCAATGATTTGGACATTATGACATTAAAACAAGCAACCCGAGGTTTAAAATCGCCAGCGAAGTGGTCCAGAATAGAACTCACACACACAGGTCACTGCAAACATTCCTAGAAAATAAAAAGAAAACATCGGCATAAAATGCATTCTCCAGCTCTGAGCAACACGCAGGAATATAAACAAATTCTAAATCCAGGTCTCATAATAAAATGCGAATCCAGATCTATAAATAAATACAATTAGAGATCTAAAATATAAAAATACAACACAGATCTAAAATAAAGATCCAGTTCTATAATAAACTATAGAGGCAGATGTAAGATACAATTTAGATATATAAAGAAATACAGACATGGGTCTGCAATAAAATTCAAATGCCCATTTATTGGTCTTTAACAATGAATTTCAAGAATTATAACAACAATTTAACAATCTATAAAAAAAACCTGAGTATCTTTGTGCAGGCTTGTTCTTCTGAGGTTGCCGCACCACGAACTTTGTTAGGTTCCCACGAACGTCGATCAGTTCCCAATCACAAGAGATCCACTGGTTGACCTCCCTACCATTCCAATGGGTACGCTCCTTCCCCAAGGACCCCCGAGCTGAATGGGGTTGCAGGAAGAAGTACTCTAGCACGATCAACGTGTGTAGAATCACTAAGGGCCTCCCAACCCCCTTCACACCTGATGAACCAAACTCTCTAAAGCCACCATCCGCCTCTACCTTCTCTCATCCGTCCAACATTAGGGAAAAAAACATCCCCCATACTCAAACCCTACCCCTTTATTTATATCGTTCTTTTTTTTTGAGATTTATGCATAATGTCAAATTATTATTGTTATTTTATTTATTCTTAGTTTGAATTCGTTTTTGTTTTATTTCAACGGATCTTTTGTCATATGCATTTATGTAATGTCATATTCATTTATGCAATCTGCTAATTTAGGATTTCTTTACTTAACCATTCCTAAATTTCATTTATGTTATTCCTAGATATTTGCTTTTGATTTGCAATTTTTGTGTGTGCAATGTGTTAAGATTTAGAATCTTCTTTTTTTTTTTTTTTTTTTTATTATTTATTTTTATTTTTATTTCCTAAGGTTGCACTTTCCATTACTTTACTTCCAAGTCATGAGTTTTAGTTATTACTTATTTACAACCTTATAGTTTAATAATTTCTTTTGTTTCTCCAGGCGACATCAAGGGTGCCATGACCATCTTCATTCCCTTCAAATGTCCCACTTTCCATGGTGGGGAGTTAGTGTGATGGATGAGACCATGTTAACTCAGTCCAATCCACGTTGTAGAGAGACTCATGTTTACTGAGGAATAAGGTCAACACCTCATTGCGCACCCCTCAGTTAATCCTCATGAGTGACCGAGTCCGCGGCCTATCCTGACGGCAACATGCCTCTTGCAGGTAAAATCCTCTCTCGCTTTTCAACCTGCCACATGGAAAATATGTGCTAACCATACCGGTACTTTCTTCCTTACAACCCCATCATCCTTTGTGGATCGATTGGGAACCAAGATCATGTGCCTGCACACATGAAAACCATGTGCATTAATCGCACTACATAATTTAATCAAAATATTATTAAAATAAATTATATCACCTGATATTCTGTTTATACTCAAACCCAAATTCATTTGGCATTGACACCACCTTGTATCATTGCGCAGTTGGGTCCCTGTCACACTAGAAAATTGTCAAAGCATCTACCAACATATTGTAAGAAATGAAAATTGTTCATACATTTCATTCACACATTATAAGATCAATCATATCGCATTATATAAATCTATCTACCAATCTCCATTCATTCATAAGCAACCATTGTGACACAACAATCAATACATATATAAGTCGTTTTAATTCATCATATTAAACCGGGCCATTTGTACTCAAAATGCCCTGAAACCATAACATATTTTAATACTGAAATAGTGTGTCCAACAAGGCACTACGATGGTGCATTACCAAATTCCATTTATTCATGAGTACCCAAATGTATCAACATGATCAAAACATATATTTCAAAATTTAACCGGATCATTTGCGATAAAATGCCCTCAAATAATAATATAGTTGAGTAATAAAAGAGTCTAACAAAATGGGGCACTACAGATTCTCATTTTTTCTCTACTCTTTTGATTCATTTATCTTGTGCATTAGATTGTGTATGTGATATGGGTGTTTATGCTTGTTTTGTTTCTTTGATACCCTTCCCCTAAACAGTTCCCTTGGAATTATATATAATCTTCTTCGCATGGCCTATCATTTGTTCTCCATAACATTGAGTTCTTGGATTAAAAAATCATATGATGAGTAGATATACCCACAAAAATATATCCTGTGACAAAAGGTCAACTATCATACTGCAGAAATAAATCACAATAATCTAATAGAATCCAGTTAAAAAGTACACCATTTTCTCATTAATTGCATCAAATAAACAACTTATTAAACTCTATGCAATTTCAATTGAGACTATAATTTAGCATGGTCATAAATTCATTCCAATTCCTATATAAGCACTATGAGACATTAGGAACGTTGCACTAAAATTTGTTTAAGTCCAACCCACCACCAACCTCAGAAACCTAGTAGGTAAAATATTTTGTTAGAATTATGTTTGGCACATAACAAATACTTATTATGAGGAAAAGTGGATGTGTTATGTAAGGTAGTTATGGTGACTGTATCTTCTCACATTTTCTTTGATTCAACACTAGTCCTTTTAGTTTCACGATTTAGATAAATATACAATATGACAAAACTAATAATTGCACAAAACTCAATTGATGGTCGCAACAACTTACAACACAGTAAGCATTGATTTAATGGTTTTGTGGTGTAAATATTGGTACATTGAAGAACCCACAAAATATATTCAAATCAATGGCTTTGATATCAATGTAAGTAACAAGCCTTATTTCTACTATTTAGTTGATATAATATGTTTGCAATGTATAACAATATATTGAACAATTATTAATTTCTAGAATGGTTATTACAATGAGCCTTCCAGTATACTTGATTGGTGATGAGGTGAAGTGGTATGTACACTTTGACATTTCATTAGACTATTCTTATCGTTATCATTATATTTATTTTTACATTTGGTACATAATCTTTAAACCTTAATGCCTCCATCCTTTTAAGTATTATCCATTTATATTGATAAAATTTATCACTGCAAGAATTTATAATACATGTAGATCTTTTAGTCCTTAAGAACTATAATCATACACATAACATCTAATCCCCAACACATATGATTGTTATAACCCCTATGGTCAATACCCTCTATGAACCATAACTACTAAATCATATGAATCCTCTTAAATATAACCTTAATATAATTCATGAAACCACCATTCCATAATATCATATACCCTTGGTTTTTTTTGTTTATAACATGGATAAGTAAGTCCTAATCAATTAAACTTATCGACTACTTAACCAATTTCCATTGATGTCACCTATGATATTAATGGGTGGACATCATTTATTTACAATTATTTTCCATGGTGCTTGTACTATGCTAAGATATCCATTACTTAACCAATGGCCATTGGTATGAAATTTTAGTATAAGAAATAGGCTTCCTTCTTGGTATGAAATTATATATTTAAAATCAACTTTGATTCAACCAATATTCTATTCATCCGTAGATACATGGCTTATCATAAGAAAATATGTTTCTGATTCTTTGATTAACCAATGTTATGTTCATATGTAAACACGACATAGAATTGTATGTTTCAAACTAGTAGTTTGTTTATTTTTACATAACTAAAGTTAATTTTAAAAAGTCATAAATCAATTTTGAAAATCCATATTCTTATAATCTTGAAATACATTCAAGTACTCATTCATTCAAATATTTTTCAATGACAATTAAACATCTAAATTATGGAAATCCCACAAAATGTAGACTAACAACAAAATAATTACATATAAATCAACTAAAGTTTAATTCATAATTGAAGCAATTCATCATTTCATCTTTTGAAACAAGAGATATTACATTTTCATATATCATATCAGGGAATAAAAGATACCAATAGATTGTTTATTTATTAAACTTGATTTACTTTCGGTTGAGAATAAAAGTTAGTAGTCATGAATTCAAATAAAGTCCTATATATATCTAGTTTTCCTTTGCATAGTGCAAGAATTCTCATTTTTTCTCTACTCTTTGGATTCATATATCTTGTGCATTAGATTGTGTATGTGATACATGAGTTTATGCTTGTTTTGTTGCTTGGATACACTTCCCCTAAGAAGTTCCATTGGAATTATATATAATCTTCTTCACATGGCCTGTTCTTTGGTCTCCATAACAATGAATTCCTGGAAAAAAAATCATAAGATGAGTAGATATAGCCACAAAAATATATACGGTGACAAAAGGTCAACTATTATACTGCAGAAATAAATCACAATAATCTAATAGAATGCAATTAAAAAGTACACCATTTTCTCACTAATTGCATCAAATAAAGAAATTATTAAACTCTATTCAATTTCAATTGAGACTACAATTTAGCACGGTCATAAATTCATTGCAATTCCTATATAAGCACTCTGAGACATTAAGAACATTGCAGTGAAATTTGTTCACGTCCAACCCACCACAAACCTTAGAAAACTAATAGGTAAAATATTTTCTTAAAATTGTGTTTGGGACATAACACATACTTATTATGAGGACAAGTGGATGTGTTTTGTAAGGTAGTTATGGTGACTATATCTTCTCACATTGTCTTTTATTCAACACTAGTGCTTTTAGTTTCACAATATAGATAAATATACTATAAGACAAAACTAATAATTGCACAAAACTCAGTTGATGGTCACAACAACTTACAACACAGAAATCATGAATTTGATGGTTTTGTGGTGTAAAGATTGGTATATTGAAGAACCCACAAAATCTAGTCAAATCAATGGCTTTGATACAAATGTAAGTAACAACCCTTATTTATATTATTTATTTAATAGAAAGATTTTTTCAATGTATAAGAATATATTGAACAATAATTCATTTATAGAATGGTTATTATAGTGAGCCTTACGGTATGCTGGTATACATTGATTGGTGAGGAGGTGAAGGGGTATGTACACTTTGAATTTTCATTATTCTTTTCCTATCATTATCATTATATTTATTTTTACATTTGGTAAAATATATTTAAACCTTAATGTCTCCATCCTTTTATGTATTATCCATTTATATAGATAAAATTTATGAGTGCAGAAATTATAATACATGTAGATATTTTAGTCCTTAATCATTATAACCATTAACACATAACCTTTACTCCCTATAAAACATATAATCCCCAACACATATGATTGTTATAACCCCTATAGTCAATACCCTCTATTAACCATAACTACTAAACCATATAAATCCTCTTAAATATAACCTTAATATAATTCATGCAACCACCATTCCATAATATAATATACCATTGAATTTGTCTGTTTATAACATTGATATGTAAGTGGTAATCAATTAAGCTTATCGACTGCATAATCAATTTCCATTGATATCACCTATGAGATTGATGGGTGGCCACTATATATTTACAATGATTTTCCACGGTGCTTGTACTATGCGAAAATATCCATTACTCAACCAATTTCTATTGGTGTGAAATTTGGGTATGAAATTATACATTTAAAATCAAATTTGATTCAACCAATATTCTATTCATCTGTAAATACATGGAATATCATAGAAAAATATGTTTCCAATTATTTGATTAACCAATGTAATGTTCATTTGTAAACACAACATAGAATTGTATGTATCAAACTAGTATTTTGATTATTTTTAAATAACTAAAGATAATTTTAAAAAGTCATAAATTAGTTTTGAAAAGGAATATTCTTATCATCTTGAAATAAATTGAATTACCCATTCATTCAAATATTTTTCAGTGACAATTAAACATCTAAACTATGACAATCCTAGAAAATGTAGGCTAACAACAAAATAACTACATATAAATCAACTAAAGTTTAATTCATAATTGAAGCAATTGTACCAAAAAACTATAATTCGTATCGCCAACATTGCTTTGTTGCAAGTACATTTTGCAAAAACACTCAGGGAAAATCTGATTGATATTTCCTTCCTCACATTTTATTCATCGATCAAAATTCAAAGAATCTAGTTGCTAAGTTCACAAGGATATTATTTGCAAATCCCTTTATTTAGTGAAAGTGCAAAACAACAAAAATTTCTAGGAGATATAATGAAGAAAGCATTCCATGATAACCAACCTCAATATATTACTACTCATATTTTTATCCTTTGTCAGTATGCCATTACAACACCCACTAGAGTATACCAATGGTACTCCAATACCAGAATCTATTGCCAAACAATCATATTTCTTCCTAGTTCCAAATGCATTAGACGAATTACAAGTGTTATTTTTTTTATGTCCCCTCCAGGAGAATATGTAAGTTTCTCTACAATTTAGTTTGTGACCTTGATTTGAGTGCTTGGTTTGGAATGTTAATGAGATGAAACCAAAAGTAAAGTCATCATCAAAATAAAATCACACTAGAAATAAATATTGTTTTAATGTATAATTACATATCTGAGCACTTGGAAAATTTCATCAATCGTGAGCATCAATATCAAATTCTTGTATTTTTTTCTTTGTATGTCATTTGCATATATAGGGTGAGAAGAGGGATCTCACACTGAGTACAATACTCTAGGCTCTCAACATTGTTTTGCATTGAAGGATAAACTTTTTGAAAAAAAATAGAAGCATTATAAATGCACTACTATGTTAAGTTTCATATGTAGAGCAATTATGTCATTATAACAATTAAAATTTAACAAAAACACAACTTGGTTAATCACATTCATATTATATAGTAGATCATAGGTCACATAAAAAAATAGTCACAATACTACAAAGAAAAAAATTATTTTAGAACAAGATGGCCCAAACTTTGTCATAGAAACAAGGCTTAGAAAAAGGTAGAAGTTGACAGGCTTATGCATAAAGGTTTCTTATCGATACCTATACCTTTAACATTGTCAAAAAAATCCATCCTATTAGGAAAGAATATTAGGATCAAGGTCCTGAAACTTTGAAATAAAACTATCACAAATTAGAATTTCCAACCAATATTATTACTCTTCCAAGCGATTTATCACGTATTACGCATTTGTATAACAACCTCCTTAGAGAAAATCACTTATGTTAACTTTGTTTTGAAATTATAAAAGAAATTTTTCCACAAAAATAAAAATGGAAAATATTTCTAAATAATATGGTTAATAGTCATAGCTATTCTAATCAATGTCTCTTTTATGAGAAATCTGAGTTGTGCAAGCGATTGACGTGATGCCACCAAAATTTGGGTAAAGTGGAGGATGCTTTTTCTATCAATGTTAATAAGTGGGAAAATTGTGAGTATAAGGGAATGATTAGATATCAATATAATGCTAAACATCTAATATGCACCAGTTCACAGATAGAAGAGCATATAAAGAAGATAAAATAGTTCTCAACCTACATGGATTTTCAAAAATAAAAAATATGAAGTTCTATAGGTAAAAGTCGATATGTTCCAAGATCTGGTTCTTAAACTGGAAAGTGGTTGGTACCCTTTAGGTGGGACTTGTTAATTTGTAGATCCCCTCCTAATATCTCCATTGGGCCAACTAGGAATGCATCAAAGAGAGTGAAATACGAGGAGACTATTTAGTAAGGACCATGTTGAAATGAGCTTACCCAATCAACATTCTATCTCCTAGGTCAATAACAAGCAAAAAGACCTTAGTTTGCATGATGTTATATAAGAATGGGTGTTTGAAATATTTTGCAAAGTATTTTTTTGTTAAACATGTTCAGTAGGAAGGACACGAGTAGAATCTACAATCATTGCAACATGACAATAGACCTAATACAACTATTAGCTAACAACTTTGATTTTTGGGGAGTATTTGAAGTCTTCATGATAAACTAGTTGCTCTTATTTTGTATCATCTTGCTAGATAATATAACCACTACTTATTTTAATACAATTCAAAACCATTTTTGTAAAATAAAGTAAAAACCTTAAAATAATAAAATTTATGTAAAGGGCGCAAGCCCTTTCATAGATATTTGAAATAATTGATTTTAGCAATTTATGAGAGTTAGTGATGTATTAGCAGATGCAATAGTAAATTAAGACATTTCAATCGAACTTGGGAAAAATAGAATAAAATTGGTGGGGTGGGATTTTTAAAGGCGGTCCACATCCCTTCATAATGCTAGTTAATCCATAGTTTCATGTATCCATATCTAGGAGACGAGTGGTGGGTCAAATTTATGGAGAAATTATTGGCATTAAAGTCCATGTGAGTATTGTGTATGTGATCATTTAAATCGATATGTGGTGTGTGTTTTTATTCCCATGGTGATGGGATGGAGGATTAGATGTGGTATTATTTTCTCTATGGTTTGAAGGTTAATTTTTGTTTGTAGTTTAGTGATAGTTGTCAAATGTAAAGATGGAAAGCTCTAAAGGTTTTTTAAATCTTTTGAGGAGTGACTCACATTCCCTATTTATTTATTCATAGAGTACTTCCTAGATCTTAATGTTGTGGAATATACCGTTACCATTCCAATTTTCAATTGCCTAGAGGTTTTAATGGTATAGTTAGCATGTTGTATAAATACAACCAACAGTCATAACTATTCTGAATGGTAGCTCGTTATGAGAGCTTTGAGTTGTAAAAAAACATGAGGATATGTGATGTCATGTCCTCTCAAATTGACCATTAAAAAGTGTTGACCATGCTAAGTTCCTAGGGATCAAAATTGATATTAATTATTCCTCATTGGATAAATTTTGCTAATAATTGTTTTAAGGCATGTATTTAATTTTATCTCAACAATTTTATTTATTATGCACAATAATGATGTGGAATTAAGGTTTCCATGTCACGAGGGCACAATGGGGAAATATAGTCATCTTGCCTTGGTAAAAATAAGAAATTCCATGACAAAATAAAATAGGAGAATAAATGGAAGTTGCCTAAAAGCAGTAAAAAGAAAACATAGGGAAAAAAAGGAAATTTTTTGAAGGAAAGAAAAAGTTTCCTTATGACCCAGGAAAAGAAGAAAGCTGTCATAACTCAAAAGGGGCATATTTTGACTAAGGGAGGGATCAAATTATAATTGTGAAGGATGATTTGGACTTGAAAACAATTCCACATGGTCCTACTTTCCTAATTTTTTAAAGGGGTTGCTTTTGTGGCTAGGGTTAGGTCACCCATGGGGTTGACTTGCTCTCATAGGTCACCATTGGCCTCAACTTACTAAGAAGGTCATCCAGAATTCTATAAAAGGTGAATTTGAGCCCATTGATTCAGTTTGGATGATTTGATATTGTGGTTATGCTATGTGAGCATACTCTCTGAGTGTTCTGCCTTAGACCATTGGGTGATGACCCCCAAATCCCTCCTCCCCTCTCTTCCATCTCCCTTTCTATCTATTGCAGGTATATGGAGCACTAATATCATCCAGTGAAGCTTATTATAGAAGTATATTACAGCCTACATCAATTTTATTTTAAGCTCCAGTGAATCCCATGCTTCACTTATGCTCACAACCCCTTGCTGGTCATGATTCGAACCTCTTGCCCCTTAATTTTGGAAGCCCCTTTGTAATGGTCAGTAAATAATTTTATTTCTATTCCATAGTGTCAATATATTTTGAAACTTACATTTATTAGGTCGATATATATCAGACCCTGAAGAATATTATCTCAGTTTCATAAAAAAGATCATATTTTATCAGTGTATGGGGGGATTGAGTGAATATGAGTGTTGTAATGAAAATTTCATGATGGGGAAGGGATTGAAATAAGTATTAATGTTCATAGAGATAATAATTATCTCTTTATAAGTCTCAAGTTTCATAGAATTGGATTTAAGCTGATTTAATAGGTTTTTTAAGACCCTAGCTAGATTACTAGTTTTTGATAACTAGTTTTACTGAAATTGATGCAAAATAGGCTCTGTAAACTCAAAATAAGCTCTATCAGTTCTTGTAGGTCTGTAACAGGCCTACCTTCCCATATCAATCTCCAGAACCATTTTTTTTTGGGGGTTGTACCACCCTTTTCCATCCTCCTCTGTGCATGCTTTCTCTTGACCAAAATTTCCAGGAATCCCCAAATTCACCCAAAACACCTCAACTTTCCAGAACCTCAAAAAACTACCTAAATACATTTTTTTTATGTTAAATTAAGGCTGTAACAAACCTCTGCAAGTTTTCTAAAGCCTCTGGTTGAAACAGACCAAACTACTCTCCTTAGTTTAAAGATTTGGCTGCCCAGAAGCATGGTAGTAGGTTTCCGCAGTGCGGATTATAAAACCTAAATGGCACCAAATCTAAATGTGTTAGGGGAGAGGAAATTCCATGTCTGACATATATTTGTTTTTTTCCCACTCATCACTCTTTTCCTCTACAAAATATCCTAGAAGAAACCCTTATTTTGCCCAATCTAAGAAGGCTCTGTGTGAACCAATTAAATTTCAGAATTATTTAAGTAAAATTACATAATTAAAGTGTTCAGGTCTGCACACTAGACTTAGGACATTACATTTGAGAAACAATTTGTAAAGGTCCCAACCCAAAATGAGCTAATTTTTCATTGACTATGATGTGACTTGGATATGGACTTTTATCAAATACTTTACCTTTACCTTATCAGAAACTAGTTTCATTCATTTGTGAATGATTTTAGTTTTTATCAAACACTTTGGGAAAATACTTTGATAACATGAAAATACCTCCAAGTGAATAGATGGTTGATATTTCGAAGTGTTTTATGGCTGTTTGTGTATGATTGAATTGTTGAAAATGTTTTCATATATCATGTGGAAAATATTTTCTATTACATTTAATAGAAAATTTCAATATTTATCTCAGTTCGAATCTACAACATTACAACTCAATAGTGATAGAAAATTCCAATAGACAATACAATTTAGATTTTAAATTTATTTCATACATGTATATGATGAAGCGTCGATAACCTCTTTAGTTGATAACGACATCTCCTTTAATTTCTTCTCAAGCTAGAAATGACCGCGATTATGCTTTTAGGAATGCCTTTAATTATTAGAATAATAAATCATGTATGAAACAAAGGATTTGCATCTTCCCTTTTTGCAGTGTACAACCCTTACTTCAACCCATGATTTGATGGATTTAGGATACTAGATGTGGATGGAGACAAGCAAAATTCCCAGCAATGTAATAGAGTCACTTTGGTAGATAATAAGCGTCAACATAGGTTTTGAATTCATTGGTGATTGCACACTCTTTCGTTTTACAGATGGTGAGTGCACCCCCCTTCTAGGGCCTTGTCTTCTTCTCAACTGCAAACTGGGTGTGTCTATTTTCGCACAATACTTCCCACAACAACCAAAACTGGATATAGTAATTCACCCTCTCTCTAGCATCTACAAAACTTATATATGTGGTTTGAGCTTCCATTCTCATCTATAACATGTACATCTACTCATTTTTATAGTAAACAATGAATAAAACAAACAAATATAATTCTGAACTTGGTTCTCTTCCACAACTAACACACCCTCATTAGGTGAGTGTGCCCCTCTTCAAAGGATTTATAAAAGTCAACAAATACTCCACATATAGACATGTAAATATACACCCTCTTCCAATGCACTAATTTTTTTTCTACGAACAATATCAACAAAATGTCCCTTTCTCATCTTATGGGTGATTGAATGTTGGCACCCTCTTATCTGGAAATGATCTATGTTGTAATTTTTTTATTCCACTATTGAGATTCCCCTCCCCAAAAAGGAATATGGACTCCACCAACAAACTCAACCTCACAAATATAATTGTACAGACCCTCTAGAAAGCATCTTAACTCCTCCAAATTTGGAGACTCTCTTATGGATAACTCGTCCTCCATAGCAAACAATATCCATACTATTATACCTACTCTCCACAACTAGAATAAATGACAGAGTACAAGTTAAGGGAAATTTTTATCCTCCATCATTAAAAATAGTAAATACACATTTAATATGATGCATGAAAATATTACTTTCAAATTCAACTTTCAACATTCTTTTATTTTTGATTTCAAAAGATTTCCATTTTTTTTATAAATATACACAAGTTAGTGAGTTTTTTACAGTATTTGTCGTTGGATATCCATCCAATCCAATGAATTTTCCACACTACCGACACATTATTCATTGGATATATGACAAGGAGGGAACCAATATCATTGAATTTAATACTTTTATTGGGTGAAGGAGGTCGTTGGATATACATCAAATCCGATGAATATGCTACACTTCTGACACCTATAGTCGTCTAAAATCTGACAACGAGATAGGGGAACACATTTTTATTCTGAAGGCATTGAAGTAGCATTTGGCATTGGATATCCATCAAATACGATGCATCTAGTCGTTGCATATCTGACAAAAAGGAAGGGAAACACCTCGATAGTTTGACCGAGTGGCAGTGGCATGCGTGTTGGATTTACGATGACGGTTGGTCGGAAATCTGATGAGTAATTTTAACGTAAAAAAGTGATGTGATATTTCATTGACAATTTAAAATAAAGCAACTTGTCGAAATTCCAATATCAATATGTCAAAACTATGACATTTAGGCTGTCAAAATTTGTGGTTGAATTCACTTGTTTTCTCACCAAAATCAATTCCATTCACTTGAGAATATCATTTGCAACTAGGCGATATTTTTACTTCTCCACCTTACCTTTTTTATTTAACTTCTCCACTTTACCTTTTTGATTTGTACTTCCTAACCTTACCTTTCATTCAAACCAACAACTCAATTATATCCTACATCTCTTTCTTGTCCAAGGAATCCATTTCTCCAATCATGGAATTAATTTGTAGTTTACTATCGTCTAAATCTATTGTATTCCCAATAGTTCTAGGGTCATCATCAATAATAGGTATAAAAAAACTTGATGGAGTATGCATTTATGATTTCCTTCTTTCCCAAATTGATCTCCTCAAGGTTGGAGTTTGGGGTTCTTCCTCTTATAATTCATCTTTTTTATTGAGTTATTTTTCTACCCTCCATATAAAAATTTATTATCTCTATTTTTTCTTCCCTTGGTTTGAATTTCTATTTAGGAACAAATTTAACATCCCTAAATAAAACATCCCATCATTATTTTTTCCCGATACTTTTATTTTATTCTTTGTATAGTTTTTTAAAAGAGCCTTAATCTCTTTAAACTTACCAAGGTCCCATATTTCTTAGGGATAAAATAGATCCATATTTTTCTCGATAAATACTCAATGAATAAAAACTAATACATAGATTTACATAGTGAAAAAATAAGAACATGTCCAAATACATCACTGCATATTAACTCTAGGAATCATTTTTCCCTTGTAACACCAGATGGGAATCTCACTTGATTTTATTTACCATATATAGAATATTCATGGAAATTGAGATCTAATAATTAATTATAAATACCTTAAAATATACCTTTACCAATTCAATCTTGAACACCCTTCTCTCAAGTATGTAACGTCCCTCTTACACACCCCCAATATACTTGTAATTTTTGAATATGTACTATACTTGGTTGCTGGTGAGGAGCTCAAGGCCAAGGCCCCACCAGTAAAATAATTTTTTATGTTAGAATATTTGATTCTCCCTAAGTTTTAGACTTAGGAGAGTTAGGACGTTGATGCAACTTAATGATGGGAAATGAAAAAAAAAAAGAAAAAAGAAAAATATATAACCACTAAGGGGAAAACGAATGGTTATAGACCATAAGTATGGCAGTGCTAGGGGTAAGTGTTTGGACACGATTTTACCATAATTATCCTAAGACTATATGTCAAGCATTCTTGACCCCGACTTAAAGGGGAAACAACTTAACAATTTAGTTATTAATGGGAAATGCCACCCAGTAGAAAGAGGGGGATATTGTCACGAGCATACCCCGATAGAAATTGAATGATAGTGTACCAACCTATTAGTATGCCTTAGTTAAATGGTGACACTATATATATATATATTGATAACCATTCTTTTAGTAAACAAAGTTTTATATCAAAGTGAAAGGGTTGAAAGTTAAAGCGTGAAGGGTTACTACTTGAGTAAAATAGGAATTTCTGTTTTGTTCCTATTAAAGGAGATTTTGTTGTAAAAGTTTAGACTACTCATTTATGAGCAACCGACTGAATTAAGGAATGTTTCTTGAGATTATGCTGGGGTCTTTACTATTCGGTTGGGGCTTTCCAAAATTACCCGGTGATATAGGTAACTCATGCCAGATTTTAAGCCTTTTAATGGGGGGAAAAATCATCCCAACAAGGAAGAAAAATCCACCCCATACTATAAATATGAGTCTAGCTCAAGACTTGGTGGGGAAATGAGAAAATACATGGGTTATTCCCTAAGCAAACCGATTGCTTCCTTTTATTTCAGAGGTAGCCTCCTCTGCGTTTTCATTTTTCTTACGTTGTCGAGCTCTTTTTCCCATGGGCGCGATTGTTCTCCACATTCTCTATTCTCCAGAAGTAGATATACCGAGTTTTCTAGAGAGGACGTGGTTAATTCTCTGCCTCTTGAAGAGGAAATACTCGCATCCATGTGAGTCAGGAAGGGGGGGCGCACAACACTTGTCCCTGCGATCAGCATGGTGTATAAAAATCTCTGCGTTCGGTGTGGTTAGGGTTCCGATGGCAATTTTTTTCGAGAGAAGAAAATTGACCCTGTCTCTCTGTGGCTGGCGCTCCTTCACTTAGTGTCTGGATCTAGGAAAACCGATCTTGGAAAAATCAGTATGCAATGTATTTAAGGGGCAGTCGTGCTATGGGCGGTGGCCATGGAGAAGTGAGTCAATCCTAGGACCCTAGCAATTTTCGACCGACTTCTGAAGAGAGAATCTCGGTATTCTCTAAACTGGTTTTTGATTTTCTTACTTTTCCAGGAAGGTTTGTATGCATGTTAATATTTTTCAAGCATTGAAGATCCAGAAAACATAATAAACCCTTGGTAGGTTTTTAAGCTATGGAAGAGTAATTAAACTCATAGAATGCATTTTTACATTTTGAAAAGCAGTTTAATTCCTTAACTGACTTTAGATCTTGGAGGGAATATTTCCCTTCTCTATATCTTTATTTGAAGGAGCCTTTAAGAAAATCAGATATCGGGTCTACATTCGGCATCTTAGATCTAGAATATTTAAAAAAAAACTAGATATGGTTTTAGGTTTCATAGTGGGAAAATGTTTTCAAACCACGGTTGCATTCTGTGCTAGATTTGGGAATTCTGTAAATGTCTCTGGTCTGTGGTTAGGAACTTTTCTTGCATGGATCTACTGTGAGTACCATTTTAATTCATGAAATCTCACATTTTTACTTTGCACACGTCTACGGTTTGCATTTCAAATCATAAATTACAGATACAGGAGAGTATCAACGCCTGCATTCATGGATCGTCATCTTAGGATGCATTTTAACGTGTGCATTATGAATCAGAATCCGATCTATATCATATGACTTCATCATAGACCTATGCACTTGATCATAGTCACATCCGTAACTTGGTACCAATTACTGCATTCTTAGATGATTACCATATGATGCGTTTTGAGCCTCTACATTTTAATCTCTGCTTGGTTTCAAAATGGATTTTCAGGCCTATGACTTCGTTTTCTTTAACCTCTTCATTTGTTATTATAGTCATATAAGTGATGTATGGGCCATAGTGTAAATTTCATCTCTTGCATTCTTGCATGAACATCGTAGAATGAATCAGTTCATTTACAATGATTATTGCCTTGTGTTTGTAGTAAAACTCATATCCAAGTTACTTGTGTGCATTGATAGATTTCTTTTATAGATTTGAACTCTGCAACCCTTAGTATTTTCATTTGACCTCTAGAATTTCTCGGGTTGATAGTTGAATATGTGTAGACTTGATATTTGGACATATAGAAATCATGTGCCTAATCCTGCGTTTTATAATTCGCCTGCGTGTATTTTAAGTTGTGATCTTGCAGCAGTATTATCCTTCATTATAGCGAATCATTGCATGATATAAATATGGCTTAGGTGTTTGAATTTATTTTTGTATTTGACTCTCAGTACATACATGCAGAGGAGAGGTGATTTGTTGCATTTGAAGCAAAAGCCTTCAAGGGAGACTCTACCCTGAAATTTAAAGCTAGGTCATGAGCATTAATTTGTTAAGTTGCACAAAGAATAGGTGACTAATCCTTTGATTTAAGGATATTACATAACAAATATTCCTAAGTTTCAGCAATAGATTAGGACTACTCTTGGAGATTTAAGTCTACAAGAATAGAAACCGTGAGGTTGTGGATTGTAAATCTTTTATGTGAATGAATATTACATGAGATAACAGTTTGGTGGACGTAGCCCATGGATTGGGTGAACCACGTACATTGGCCTCGCCTTTGTCTGTTCTGGATGTGGTTTATCTTACGTGTTTTTATGTGTTTATCTTACGTGTTCTTGATGCCATTATTATACGTGGTTTATTTATTTTATCTGATATGTTCTGGAAGGGTTATACCTCATGGACTTTATCTTATGTGCTCCAAATGTTTTAACTAGTGTTATAGCTGATTCTATGGCGCCAATAATCAAATGATCCCAAATGAATGTTTTTGACATTCAAAAGATGTTAGATAATCTAGCAGTGGCTAAAATAGAGTAAATGATCAATGTTGTTTCTTGATGTGAAAATTACAAAATATGGAATGATTGATATGGTCGCCTTTAGTATAATGGACTTATTTCAACAAGAATAAGTTTCCTCTTAATACCCAACACCCTTTTGGGGACTGATGTACAAAAGGTTAATCACAATTAAAAGGGTGTTCCAATATGGTTAAAGGAAGTGAGTATATGTATTCAACATGATAGTTGGATTTCTCTATTGAGACTAAACAGGTTTTTCATGCATAGTCGACCACAAATTTATATTATTACTAATATTTGCATGCGGAGGTGTATATCTCATAAATACAAGGTAAAACATTCAATATAAGGATTGTTGCAATAATGATAATCCATAAAACCTTGCCATATATTATGGATTTAAATAAATGTGTGTGCCGTGAATAGTTAACAGAGCGACATGTATATCTTGATAAGCAACGCTTGAAAATAGCAATTCCTGTGTGGCTATTACAACATTTTTTAAATTGTCTTTTGAAACAAGGGAGGAAATTTACTTATGTGATTTGGGGCCTGTTACATTTTTGGTAGAGGACGATGGATGTGAACTGTCAAATGTTTGTTTGCACAATGTATATAGTTTTGTCATTTATGGATTGATTGGACATGTTTCCTTGAAAAGCCATGTAAAATCTGCCACTAATAGGATCGACTCCTTCGGTAATAACAATGAAACAAAATATTATACACCCTTTCTCCACACCTAATAGCATTTGTAATGCCCCATATTAATGTAAGTGCTTTTATTTAATTAAAAAATAAACAAAGCTATCATTCCGATTAGTAAGTGCTTTTATTTAATTAAAAATAAACAAAGCTATCACTCTGAGCAATTAATCATTAGATTACAATTGATTAATTGTTAGTTAAATAATATTAATTATCATTTTACTTCTAATTATTATTATTGTTTCGTATTATTAAGGTTAATTATTAAGTATTTATTATTTAGTTAATAATAAATAATAATTAACAAAACCATTACCTTACCGCTCAATATAAACTTAAGCAAGCCACATAGGTAAAAATGCTAGGACATGTGGTTAGGTTGTGTAACACATACAGTTCAAGGAAACTAACACATGTCAAACAAAAAAATGGAACTACACTGCCCGAGAATAGAATAACATAAATTAATGAATGAGGCAGTGGAAGAAGGGGGGGTGAAATAAGGAAGGCGGTCGGGAAGGAGGTATAAGGAGGGGGATTTTGGGGATTTTAGGGGGGATTGGACTCTGCATGAGGAGAAGGGAGAGGAAAACACTTGGGGAGGGGGACAAATCAAGGATGCGAATATCTGTAAATTACTGAGACTGAGAAGATAAAGAATGGAGAGGAAGCTGCTCTCGGTATTATTGGTCTGTGGGCTCGGGGGCTAGGAAACCCATGGGTTTCCTAGGGCCAGTACATGATGAGAGCTGGTCGGCAGGGTGGCACATCATTTTGTTAATCAAGGCTTGGATGGTTGGATGGAAAGCTCAAAGAGGAAGGAACCTACAAGGTCTACAGCAAACTCCAGGTATTTCAATTCCAGATAAGTATATTTTAAATTTCTGTATGGTATTATTGTCTAGTTTACAAAAATAAAATTTATGAAGTTTATCAAACCTGTACAGCTCCTATTTCTACGTTAATATGCTTACAGTTCATGATTGTACATTCATGTGTTTACAAAACTAATAGTACAGACATAGATAAAAACCTGTAATATGATTTAAATTGTCTTGATAGAGAACATCACAGAAAAATGGACCGAGTGCTCTACTGGTTAGGCAGAGCACTACAGAATGGTATCAGAGCGAAAGGCTCAAACACTGAGACCTTCAGGCCTACTCACACCTAGAAAAAAAAAACCCACATCTTATAAATACAAACAAAAAAAAATGCTATACTAATATTCACCAAAATTCAAAGTACTGTTAACTACTATTCGCTGTAGTGTATATATATATATATTTTCTCTCTATTCAAAAGAAATCAAGAAGCATATCTAGAAAAATATATATATATCCCAAGAGAGTGTTTAAAAAAAAAATAGAAAATAAATACATAAATAACCTGGAACGCTGCAACGCAGATGGACTTCATTTTGATCCAGCAACCCATCTATAAAAGTTTTGTAAATTAAATAATTCACAGCATAGTAATGCTAACTGTGGGGTTTGAACCCACGCACACTTCTGTGCAGATGGACTTCAATTCGATCCAGCAACTCATCCTTTAAGGAATCGGCCTGAACTGAGAGAGGAATATGTAGGGCAAGGATTTGAACCCTCGTATTTTGTTAGGGATTTCAAAATATTTTATTTTGGATTCATTTGGGAGGATGGCATTGGCATCCATCACTCTCATAATTTTTAGGGGTCGCAGTACAACAAATAACCAAAACTATTTTTTTTTAAATAAGAAAACAACTGGAATCAACACAATCCATCAATTCAGCTATTTCCAGTAGGTTGCACATCTGCAACAAACAAATAAGTAGGCCGCCAATAGGATTGCAGCGCATGGACTGCCAAGCACGGACGAGCCTAAGTAAATAACACAATGAAAACACTAATTTTCACGAAAACTGTCGGTCAGCCACCATACAAGTTTAGACAAACAAGCCTCAAATTTATCATCCTCACTTTTGTTATTGTTCATGTTTTCCTGTTATTGTTCATGCTTTCCAGAAATCCTATCAAACTGATAAAAAAAAAATACTAGAAAACAAAAAGAAAAAATAAGAAAAAAAAATAAATTAAAAAAAAAAATAAAAAAACCGTGGAAAATGAAAACAATGAATTTGGCTCGAATAAAACAACGAAAATGAAAACAAAGAAGTTTCCTAAAAACCCTGGAAAATTGATAAAACTAGAATATACCAAAAAATACTGACATGCGTAGCAAAAGAGTCTCAGACATCCAAGGAAGGGGTTTTAACCGCATTAGCTCTCAAGCCCGGTGAAGGCGAAATCTATCAGCTCTCAGTCGGCCACTACGAATGCTTTGAGAAACAAACCTTGATTTTTTCATCCTCGACTCGATTGTTGCTACCACAATTTTAAAAAAAAAATTATACACAAACATAATTTCGTACTTATTTCACCATTATCTAATTAATTTAGCATCCAAACTTTAAAATGTAGCCAAACCTAACAAGAATTGAAGATGTTGTGAAACCTGACAGGAATTAAAGAACACACAGGTGAAAGACAGATGCGTGACAGTACCAGCTCTATCGCTGGGCAAGACATCTAGTCAAGATCAACTCCATCCCCCATCAAGAGGAGCAATGGTAGCCTTGACGGAATGGCAATTTAAAGACTACACAACCGCTGCAAAAAGACTAAAGACTGCGTGGCCATTGAGCTAAACCATTTGCCCCTTTTTCTGACCATTTGCATCTTTTGAAAACAAAACAAAAAAAAAAACCATATCGTGGGGAGAGATACAAGGTTTGAAGCTGCGACCTCCTCCTCGCATGGACAATTATTTAACCAATGCGTCAATGACACCATCTTTTTAAAGATAATATGACAGAGAGTTCCTCGAGCTTGAACTCATGATCTCCCAAGTCGAGCACCCATACTTATTTCAGAGTCGAGATCACACCGTATCTTCCAAGTCGTAACCGAGTCGTATCTCCAAACAAAGGGTACGCGCAACTTTGCAAGTGTTAATGGATTCCACGAGGAAAAGGTTCACCACGGGCTTGACCCTACCACCTCCTCCCCAACTGCCAGGGATTTCAACAAACGCGCCACTAACCAACATTACATGGAGAGAGGTCCACAGGATTGAACCCGTGACTTGCCCCCATCCTTCTCAACACTTTAACAAATGCGCAATCCAAACCAAGCACTGGTTTTAATAGAGGAGAGTGTGAATCACTTTCAGAACAGCGACGACTCTTAAACTCAAGAATTGAAGCTTTCTCAATATAAATTCTTGTGAAGTTATTTCCAGATCTAAGGGCATCTGCAAGGTGAAGGAATTATTACTAACATTAAGACCTCGACACGCTTGGCCTGCTGGGCAGAGAAGGACCTCGCGCGTGGGTGAGAGCGAAAGAGTTCTTGAAGGGGGCGTGGGAGGACTCTGATTGCATGCTGGTGGACAGGTGGGGCGCATGCAGCCTTAAGTGACGTGGGCATTGGGCTGCATGGGAGAAAAAGGAGCCACACCGACTGCTAGCTTCCTCATCAAAATATTCTCCAGAAAATATATTTTTTTTTATATTATTATCCAAACTTTTTTTGGGCATATTGTAATCATTTAGTCGTTAGATATTTTATTCTAATTTTAATTAGTTTTAAATTTTTATAAATAATTTTATAAAGTTTGTAAAGTTGTGTTAAAGCGTGTATTATAAAAATTAAAAATTATATTATATTTTAAAATAATACAGTGTATCGGTGACCACCTCACCAATGCAAACAGAACCCATAGCAATTAGCGATTGTCTTGGCACTATGTTCTCTCTCCATCTACCTGAGCAACCCGAGTTCATATCTCGGTGGGACCTGTACACAATGTTATGTAATTTACCCAATTATGTCTGTCTTTATTGATCGTATGTTAGTCATTGCTGCTCTACAATCTCGTAAATTTATTATGGAGTGGTGAAAAGCCTGGAAATGCAATTCCATACACAGATTTCGACCGGAGTCTGCCATTACATCTTTCGTTACATTGCATTCAATGCAATGGAGTTACGGCTTTGGAGATCAATTTATTTATCAGCCTCTATGAAGAAATCAATTCCTCAACCTCTATGAAGAAATAAGACTGGAGGATCGACCAAAGTGGATTGGATTGTATCTGTCATCTAGCTATCGATTCTCTGAGCTGAAAGTGGAGAACCTAGCTGGCTGGCAGCGATTTACAACAGATATTTTCCCGCCTGTTAGTCCAACTTTATCTGATAGCCTGATGTACATGGGTATTCTGCCGTTGCGCAATAGATTCGTCATATATTCATAGTAAGAATTTTTGCGTTGGAAAAATCAGGTAAGATGCTTCCATTAAAAGTTTACTGCGATTAAAGCTTTCTTTTGTAAGGTTTGCGAGTTCAGATTGAAAGCAACTAGGTCAATTAATTAAGAAGTAGAGACGAACTCAATGTATGTAGGAATTTTGTTGAGTTTCATTATATTTTGGAATAATGCTACAATTAATCCTTCTTTCACCGACCCCTTTCTCTTCTTTAAACGCTCAACAAATTATGAGTTGATGTGAAGAAACAAATTTTGTCTGCCAGTGTTTTGTTTTGATAATGATACTATAACTTGTTGATTTAACATGGCTACAGTAATGTATGCTGCCTTTTGTGTAACTACTTTATTAAATTAGAATGGGAAATGAGGTGATTTGTGGTGGCTCGACACCTCAAGCAATTGGTGTCCTACTTACCCCGTTAAGCTAGTGAGAGTGCTGGAATCAGGAATAGTTTTATACTACATAGGAGCATGAAAATTGGAACCTGTACAATTATTAGGCCCACCTAAAGCAATTTCCTCTAGTTGCCGGCTCCATTATAGCTCGTACAATAAAGTTTATGACTGGTTCTTCGCGACTACGCTTCCCCGCCCTTGATACGCTTCCTTATCTTTCCTTAGGCAGGCACAATATCTTAACCTTTAAGAGAGTAAGGCATATAAGAATGTCCCAATCGAGTCGCTCACTAATTGTACTAAGATCTTTTGGGGTTTCTATTTTTCTTAAGGCTGCCCAATACCTTCTGTCGACTCTTGACTGAGTAAATATTAACCTAACACCATCCTCAACAAAATTGACATCCCTACTTAACACCATCTTCCATTGCACTATAATGTAGATGTCGAATTCTCCCAAATTGAAGTTCCTATTAGGCATTCTCGATAACAAATCACTCTTGCGAGTAAAAGCTTTATTTATCTCATCAACGGTGGTAAAACACATGCATAAAAATTTACTAAAATTTGTGAGCATTCTTACATATATATACGGAATACCAACACTATACCCTAATGCGTGCAGCAACCCTAAACCCCAACTTTTAAAGCCCTGGCTAGCGCATGAATTGAACTGTAAATTCCTTCGACCACAAATTGCCTGTTGGTAAATAAACAACAAATAAAATTGAAGAGAATCTTGTCATATGACACGATATAATGTGCAGGGAAGGCATCATCTACAGATAATTCTTTTATTCTGATTAGAACGTGTTTTCAATTGTTTCTGTTGGAAAAAGCTAAATAGTTCCGAGATAAATTAATTTCTCAGCGCACAATGAAAGAGTGCTTTTCACCACGGTTCCTTAAGGGGGCGAGCGAGCTAAGAGTATTTTAAAATAGAGCCCTTGAACCTGCCCGTAATGAATCTAGCCAGTTTTAAGAGATATAGTACAAAGTTGAAAATAAAAGCCTCACTCATGGGGTGCGTTGTCCTCCTGCCGGTAGACCTACTCCAGCCTGTTAAAAATATATCCAAGGCAATGTCAAATCGGTAGTTTTATAAAACTATCTATATCTGAAGGTCTAAGGGATTTTTGATCAAGCATTATAATACGAGCTTTATATTTCAATATCCCAAGTGATTCAATTGGCTCTCCACTCTTTCCAAGCAGGGGTAATATTTGTTAAAATCCTTCCTTCCTATCTGGAGCTTTTCTGAGGACCTGACCATACCTGACGAGATGTGACTTATTCGTAGCATACCTGAGCTTATAGACAATAATACCTGTCAAGCTGACCAGACGAACCATTATTTATCTAAGACCATAAGTATTCCGTGTAACCTGCCCGTTAGCCTCAAGGGTTCTGTAGTTTCAATATTTATTAAAAAACGATATGAACGGGTTCAGACCGACCCTAGGGCGCCAAGATTTATTCATTGGGCGGGTTCTGTCTATCTTCGGTGGGTTATTCTTGTTTCTCCAGTGTCGGAAGCATATGATCTATCTGCTGGGTTATCGAACTCTGAAATTGATTTAGTAAAATAGCTTATTTCCAGCATTATTATACACGACCAGCAGCCCCAGCGGCATAACTAGCTATTAAAAATAATTTGCTTCCCAACCAGGGAAGGGTAGGTTTATGTGGAAATAATTTTACTACATAACTAGGGTTGTCCGTCATTTGCTCACTCACGGTGTTTGGCCTGTGTGATTTGTCCACTTTTAACTATATATTTACTTAGATTCCTAGATTTATTCAATTTTCAGTTCTCTGTGATTTCATGTTAAATTTTACTCGTAGAATCAGAGATTTAATTTATTTTTTGGTATTGAAAGAAAAGTCTGCTCTGCTATATTAAAAGGGTTTGTCAATCCGGCCCAGAAGAAATTGGAAAAAGAAACTTCAATTTATTTGTTCTTTCAGTATTGTGAGATTTAATATAGAATACAGTAAAGTATTTCTAAGATTTCTGAGATGAAGCATTACAGTTTTGATCTTTAAAAGTTGTACTTTACAATATATTTAATTTTTTATTATATTCTAAAAACTTTTGTAATAAGATTGTTACTTTATTTTCAAAAGAACAAATTAATGGAATATGCGCACGCCAAATGTGTAAAGTAATCACATAATCACAACAAAAACATGTGACATTTCACGTGCATCATCGACTCCTTGAGCATTATTGTCTTCATGCTTTGGTTGCCACGGTCGTTAGGTTAGTTTTCAAAAATTTGTAAAAGGTTTAAAAGGGTAGAGGGAAGATGTGCCCGATATTAATATACATTTAGGGATAGGGATCCCATTAATTGTATAACTACAAAGAGTTGTTCCAAAATTTTGGGTCAAGTTCCTTTCAAATGAAACGACGAAATGTAAGTATAGGAGAAAACCAATCACCTTGAGTCTTCCACACTTCTTTGGTTGGTATCATAATACACCGACTCCATGTCGGTTGGTTGGACTCTTGTTTATGGGTTTATCTTTAAACCCCACTCGCCCAAGCTCAAATATTTAAAAAAAAAAAAGTGCTAAGATTGCACACCCTTATTGTTAAGTGTGTTGGCCAAAATGTCAATAAAGGGAGTCTTATATATTTTATACATTGCAAAATGTCAATAACGGGAGTCTTATATCTTATACATTTCAAAATGTGTAAACCATATTTATTCTTAGAAAATATATATATATAAATATATTAGCTTAATAAATTGGAAACAATATTAATTTGATGATGTTGAAGATATTAGGAAGACATAACATGTATTTTTCATAATGTATATCTTTTAAATATATATATATATATATATATATATATAAAGTTGGATTACATGATTGTTTGTACTTTTATCTTTATAGTGTTTGTGGTGTGAAGATTCTCCTGTTTTGTAGATTGAATCTCTAACTCGCCCCATTGTTACTTCATGTAGTAAATATGCCATGTATAGGTCCACTAAGTCTTCTAAGCATTAAAAATATTACATTTTGAGGAGACTCACTCTAAGAAGTCTTTGTTGTATCACATCGAATTATTTAGAGATTATGTCGGATTATAGGGTTCAAGGTTCTTCCCATGTTTTCTAAATTGGATATACAAATTCATATGATGTTCTCAAGAAGGTTAAAGTCCTATTGCACCTATGATAGAATCCCTCTAAAGATGAAGATGAATATACAAATGTTGGAGAAAGGATATGATGATGTATAGATGAGCCCATGGGGTTAGCATTGTTTAGCATACCATGAAGCTCATAGGTTATGGTAGGGTGAAGGTTGTAGCTTTATTTGGTGTGAAAAGTAATAATGGTAATCAATCTCAAATAAAGGTATAATGAGTGAACCTATACTCGATGAGCATAAACAATATTATAAATTAACACATTAAGATATTAAGAGGTAAGACCTAATAAATAGATTAAATAGATGAGAAACAATAAACGTGAAAGACAAGGTGTAGAGAAGAGGTTTTATAAGGAATGCTATGTCTATATAAATAAAAGATTTAGGGTTGCTAATATTGAGCGATAGGTGTGCTAATGTAGTCTCGTAATTAAAAAGGGATTGTAAAGGTACTTGTACTCATGCAACATAAATAACTAAATAAATAGACCAAGTAGACTTAATATCTATTGATACCTATTATGGAGAGAGGGAGAGAAAGTGAGTTTAAGCAAGGATAAAGAAGATATAAAAAGAAAAGAAAAAAGGTAATTGTATCAAGAAGAGTGCTACATTCAAGATTAGTATAAGAAAACCTATAATGGATAAAAGGGATAAAAGAATGGCAAGAAGAGTAATGGGTAAATAATATATATATATACATACTTATTGCACCTAACTAAGTATGAAATGAATAAGGTGCAATATAATATATTAAATGATTTAAACATTAAAAGTACTAAAGATACATTTTGATGCGTATTGAACAGAGTGGTACAAAGAATGTTAGCGATAAACGACTGGTACAAAATGGCCAATTGTTGGAGGACTAATAATAGGAATTAGTATAGAAGGAGATGAACGTATAAATGGAATTCAGATATTGTCGTAGAAAATGATATGACAAGCATGCAAACTAACAATTAAACTTCATATTATAGAAGTGTATAGCGTTATTAAAATTACCAAGAAATAAGTAGTGCAATTGTAAGTATTCTATGTATAATGCGCCACTCATGGTGTAAGAGTTATATTTAAAGAAAATTTATTGATAAATGAGATTTGATTAATAAACATAGTGGACTTCATGCTATTAAGACACTAGACCACTCTCAATATGGATCCCGAAAAGTCGTAAGCCGTACAAATTTATGATATCATAAGTCGTATAAATTAGAGAGAGAGAGTCAACAAATAATTCAAACCTATAATGGATAAAAGGGATAAAAGAATGGCAAGAAGAGTAATGGGTAAATAATATATATATACATACTTATTGCACCTAACTAAGTATGAAATGAATAAGGTGCAATATAATATATTAAGTGATTTAAACATTAAAAGTACTAAAGATACATTTTGATGCATATTAAACGGAGTGGTACAAAGAATGTTAGCGATAAATGACTGGTACAAAATGGCCAATTGTTGGAGGACTAATAATAGGAATTAGTATAGAAGGAGATGAATGTATAAATGGAATTCAGATGTTGTTGTAGAAAACGATATGACAAGCATGCAAACTAACAATTAAACTTCATATTATAGAAGTGTATCGCGTTATTAAAATTACCAAGAAATAAGTAGTGCAATTGTAAGTATTCTATGTATAATGCGCCACTCATGGTGTAAGAGTTCTATTTAAAGAAAATTTATTGATAAATGAGAGTTGATTAATAAATA
>LPNX010488229.1:226255-278499 GCA_001517045.1 Pseudotsuga menziesii | reverse complement strand
TATATTATGCATAATAATACATTCTTATAATCGTATGTAATGCCCATAATTGACTAGACATATCGACATGTTACATTTTATTTTCTTAGTAAACGTTGGACTCAATTCGACTGAGTAAACCATATTTATGACATGATAGATATTGCTACTATGTCTAAGATGTTACTATGCTTATGTTGATACATTGATTGTGATTGTGAAGTTACTATGTTATAGTTATCATGATATTCCTTTGTTCATAAAGACAGTGTATGTTTTCATCATTGAGAAATGTAATAGATATAAATGATGTATGGATATTGACCCATGATGTGATCAATTTAATGAGTTATACAATGAAAGGAAATGTTGTTGATAATATGGACCAAATGATGATTGAATGGAGATATTATTATGAATGCATGTTTTCAAAGTACTAATATGCAGGACACACGGGCTATGTAATAAATGGATACTTTATATGAAGTGTGGTATAGTACCTATTTCTGCAGAAGAGCCTTGATTACCAAAATTGATGATATGATGACACAGACCAATAATCTCGATAGCAGAAAAGTATGTTTTTGATAAAGTATATATACCCCAGGATGTTGAGAGGGATGGATGTGTTCCACCCTATTTTTTTTTTATGATACCCGAGGTCGTGGGAGGGTAGTGCTGAGACACGCTCCCCATGTTGTTGTGATGATGACGGTTGGGTACCCAAGGTCATGGGAGGGCTGTGCTAAGACACGCTCCCCATGTTGTTGTGATGACGATGGTCAGATGCCTGCTAGGAGATGCTAGGTCTGCTTTTCAGATGACGCTATCGCTCTTAGGTTCTTATGTGGTCAGGTCGGTGAAGCCGACATCCACTTCTATACTAGCAGAGGAAGGATAGGGAGGATGCGGACGTAGGTTAGGATGGGTGGACATCTTAGTTATTATGGTTGAATGTTGGAAAATTATGATACCAGATTAGTGATGGTAGGTACCAATCTTAACTGACTAAATAATAAGAACATAATTGTTAAATAACTCCGAATGTCACAAGAAATCATATTATATCTGTGTGTGGGTCATGTTGCATGAAATATTAATTGTATCAGTTAGAATTTAGGGGTTTTTTCTATAGTACATGTGTAGCCCGTGCATGTACTGGCCATGCATGCACATCTCACACATGCACGCTAGTATGAAATATTTAAATATTTGATA
Organism: Pseudotsuga menziesii; assembly: GCA_001517045.1. Classification (NCBI taxonomy): domain Eukaryota; kingdom Viridiplantae; phylum Streptophyta; class Pinopsida; order Pinales; family Pinaceae; genus Pseudotsuga; species Pseudotsuga menziesii. Next base: position 277,302 of record LPNX010488229.1, on the reverse strand, counting down.
GGTTAACTAAGTAATTGTGAATTGCTTTAAACCTATAAATGTACCTAGTATCACTATTTTGACCATAACTTCAGGACGAAGTTTCCTAAAGGGTGGGTATATGTAATGCCCCATATTAATGTAAGTGATTTTATTTAATTAAAAAATAAACAAATCTATCATTCCGATTAGTAAGTTCTTTTATTTAATTAAAAATAAACAAAGCTATCACGCCGAGCAATTAATCATTAGATTACAATTGATTAATTGTTGGTTAAATAATATTAATTATCATTTTACTTCTAATTATTATTATTGTTTCGTATTATTAAGGTTAATTATTAAGTATTTATTATTTAGTTAATAATAAATAATAATTAACAAAACCATTACCTTACCGCTCAATATAAACTTAAGCAAGCCACATAGGTAAAAATGCTAGGACATGTGGTTAGGTTGTGTAACACATACCGTTCAAGGAAACTAACACATGTCAAACAAAAAAATGGAACTACACTACCCGAGAATAGAATAACATAAATTAATGAATGAGGCGGTGGAAGAAGGGGGGGTGAAAGAAGGAAGGCGATCGGGAAGGAGGTATAAGGAGGGGGATTTTGGGGATTTCAGGGGGGATTAGACTCTGCATGAGGAGAAGGGAGAGGAAAATACTTGAGGAGGGGGACAAATCAAGGACGAGAATATCTGTAAATGACTGAGACTGAGAAGATAAAGAATGGAGAGGAAGCTGCTCTTGGTATTATTGGTCTGTGGGCTCGAGGGCTAGGAAACCCGTGGGTTTCCTAGGGCCAACACATGATGAGAGCTGGTCGGCAGGGTGGCACATCATTTTGTTAATCAAGGCTTGGATGGTTGGATGGAAATATCGGAGAGGAAGGAGCCTACAAGGCCTACAGGAAACTCCAGGTATTTCAATTCCAGATAAGTATATTTTAAATTTCTGTATGGTATTATTGTCTAGTTTACAAAAATAAAATTTATGAAGTTTATCAAACCTGTACAGCTCCTATTTCTACGTTAATATGCTTACAGTTCATGATTGTACATTCATGTGTTTACAAAACTAATAGTACAGACATAGATAAAAACCTGTAATATGATTTAAATTGTCTTGATAGAGAACATCACAGAAAAATGGACCGAGTGCTCTACCGGTTAGGCAAAGCACTACAACATTGAGGTATGAGGGGTATGTTACAAAGTATGTCTTGTTATTTTATTCCACAACATTTTCTTCTCTCCAAGAACAATAATGGTGATGTCTTTTTTATTTTTATCCTAAGGAAAAATGGGATTACTACATCCATCATTAAAAGTGTTTCCCAATAGCTTGTATAGTGTTCCTTTATGAACACATAATCAACACAATTTTTCCTCAAATCATCTTGCATATTCCCTTTTCAAATCGAGTATGCACACATACATCACACAATTTGATAACATATATTAGGTTTTTGGCAAGATCCAAATGTGTAGATTCATGGGAGAGTTCTAATCCTTCCATATTTTAGCAATGAATTACCACTTCCACGTCATGTGATTTGGTTGTTGATTCATATCCTAGAAAATATTCACCTCCATCGTACTTTTAATATTCACAAAAGCACTCCTTAATAGGATTTCTATGCAATTAATCACCCGAGTTAGTGGACCATGTAATTAATCACTCCTTCTATGGAGGATTTATTTTTTCTGGAAGGGGAAGTATCAAATCTTTACTTTTATAAATATTCTTGGATTTGCATTCTTTCTCATAATTCCTAATTTTACCACATTTTTAGAATTTCCTTCTACATTCTCCTAGAGAATTAGATCTACGTGTTGAATATTTATTTTTCTAATTTTAGGGATGACCTCACATAGATAAAAAAAATAGTTGGTCACTGTTATCATAAATTCTCAATCAATGTAGACAAAGATTGTTTCCCTTGTCTACATGGGGCAGATCTAGAACAAAAGAATCATAGAAATGTATCATCTCCCTAGATTTTGAAATCACTTGAATGTAAATATTTCTTACCTCACAATGAAGGTGATCCTTATCTTATGAATTCTTTCACGATTAGTTGTACCTGCAAAATATTGTAAATAGAAAGAGACAAAGGTGAAATAAAAAATATAACTTAACAATATATGCTAATGATCAAGGAGAAAAGTAATGAACAACTCACATCAAACACAAATTATTCCTGGGAAATGGAAACATATCTGTATTAATAGAAATAGAGAAGAAAAATAAAACCAAAGTCTTGATGTTGAAACCGTGTCCTCAAAATGGATTTTGACTCACTTTCACAAACTCTATAATCTCTCAAAACTCTCACTCAGAAGACCATACTCTTTTCCTCGTGACACCAGGAATAATTCCATCAACATAAAGGTACTTTCTTGATCATATTTTTGTTTATTAGCCATGAGGATAATCTTGCATATAAAGGCCAAAGAGGTACCAAATGGGTTGAGATTCTTTGGGAGGAAGGTGAGGGATAATCGTAGAGGTTAGGGGTTAATATGTGTTGGGTTTTTATCTTGAGTATGACCCTACTCAAGATAAATACCTCCTATTTAGCACTATATATTCCTTCCTTGATACTTCTCTTGAGATTTCACCCTCAATTTGTTATATTGCATAGATTTAAAGTATGTTTTCATTTGACTTTTCTAATGGATTGTTGTCATCAGCCCTCTCTATTCTTGTATTGGATTACACTAACGTACATCACCTCCCTTATTTTCACCTTATCCTTCAATAGTGTATGGCACCTTCATCCTCAAGCTACCCTCAGGTTCATGGATGTCTCTTCCCTTCAATATTGTTTCTCTCTTTTCTTACACTTCCTTAAAACATCATAATGGTCCATGGGGAACCCTTGTAGAATTAGTTTCACTGATGATCAAGGAACGACATATTGCAATGCAAAATAGGACATCATTTCCTAACTAGGGGAGCATTCTCATGTGACACCAAGGTATTGGCTCACACTATGAGGACCCCTGGAGTACTACGATGCATTTGTTTCTTCTCTCCTTCATTACATTTAATGATTCTCTCCTTCCTTGCAACTCTTTAATATTACCATATCATATATATCAACTTCTATAAGGGGTGAATAATGTAGCATATGAGGTTCACGATTGAATACTCACATGCACCAAGTGACCAAGAGTTCACTTAGTAGTTCACTCTTATTTTTCATCCATACATAGTTTTCTATTCATGATATGATACCTCTCAATAACTACACTAATGTAATGGACTACCATAAAAAAATACCATTTCACCTTATCTTAGATCTAGGACCTCTCTGATATGTTTGTCACTTAGGTGGAACATCTCTCAGATGTCTAGTGCTTAGGTGGTACGTCTGTGATATTTCTAGTTCTAGGTTGAAACCTCCCTAGGATGTATAATGCTTAGGTCTTTTTAGGGTCCAAAAATTATGACACCATTTGACCAACCCCACATCACTAATTCAATAGGAACAATACAATGGTTATGTATGAATTAGATCTTCAATGGATAAACTCAACATACAACTATTCCTTTAGGTCATTCCCTTTGCCAACAAAAAAAAAACTTATTGAGAGTTTCTCCTCTCTTTATCTCATTATATTATATTCACAATTTAAAATTAAATATTATAGCATCCAAAAATTTAATCCATTAACCCATATTAGATTACAACCATCAATACTTAATTGAAATTAGTTTAGAATGTGTTGGAAAACCATTGGCAAAAAAATTGCAAATTGAACAACAAATTGAATCAAAATTTTCTATGGGTACCTATAAAGAGTACAACACACGTATAACATGATCCCACTTGTTGTATTTTTTAAAACAATGTGGACAAGTAATAACATTCATGTATTCAACTACCAGGGGAAGCAATGTGCATTGATTCTCTACACAATGATAAGTTTTTAGTACTAACCAACTTTGTCAATGAATATACAACATTCTTTAAGGTATCAACCATCTCCAATAATACTTTGATCTATTCAACCATGTATCTAACAAAGTGGTATTATACATCAATATTCTTTGTGTTGGAATGATAAGTACGATTCTTTGCTATAAATAGTGCACTTGATCTATCACAACTTATTCTCACTACTTTCTAAACGAAACAAATACCTAATTGAAACCATATATATTCTTTATTTCCATGAGTGGAATCCATGTGGCCATTTTCTATGGTTGAGAATGAAAATATATCTCTCCTCTTTCTCATCCAATTGATTGCTCCACCAAATAGGTTAAATACATAGCCACTTGTGGATCTTATGTGTTCAATATATCTAACCTAGTATGCATCAACAAATCCATGTATATATATCTCCACATGATGTATAGATTTTACTTGGAAGTAGATTACATAATATGAAGTTTTGTTCAACTATACAAAACCCTTCCTTACAACAATCCAATGTTTGTTCCATATTTTTGACATACATCTTTTATAAAATTCCACTGCATGGGAAATTCATGGTCTAGTATGTAACATAGAATACATCAAAACTCCAATATCTCTAGCATAGAGAACATTGTATATGTCTTCTACCTCTTCTCAAGTCTTGAGACATTTATGCGAAGATAACTTTTCACCTACATAAATAGGTACCTTCATTGATTTATGTTTTTTCATATTAAACCTCTTCAACATTGTCTTAATATATTTCTCCTTATTCAAACATAGTTTCTTATTTGTTTGATATCTTTTAATTTCCATGCCCATTCTTTTTTTTTGTGGCACCAATATATTTCATATCGAAATTAGAAGATAATGGATCTTGGACATATTTAATTATTTCCTTATTGTTTCTAGTCAACAACGTTTCATTAAAATACAAGACCACACAAATAAATTGGTAAGTAGTTTTCTTTAAATACACATGGAGATCGATTTTTCTACTTGGAAAACCAAGTCCCAATAAATATGTATCAAACCTTTGATACCACATCCTTGTTGATTATTGTAATCCATACAAGGAATTATTCAACATGCAAAATAACTCCTTATTTCCCTTCACTTTAAAATCTTATTGTTGTTTCATCCAAGAAAAAATGTTTTTTTCGCATCCATCACATCTACTCCAAAATAAAAAGAAACAACAATATATAAAATAAATCTAGTATAAGTTAGATTAGAAAAATGTAAACAATTATGACCACACATGTTAGTTATAAGTTAGTTATAGATTGACTTTCTACTTGAGAAACCAAGCCCCAATATATATGCATCAAACCTTTGATACCACATCCTTGTTGATTATTATAATCCATACAAGGACTTCATCAATATGCAAATGAAAGATCAAGTCTTGAAGGGGAATGTCACACATGCGATTTGAGTGAATACAAACTCAAATCACACTTTTCATCCAATAATTAACATGGTATGTTTTTTTATTAAAATTTTTGTGTTGTTCATTCACATTTACAATAATTATTGTATCATAAATTTACCTTTTATCATGGAATTTTTTTGAGGCACCTATTGATTTCTAGGGAACTATTGATTCTTAGGGATCATTGAGTGTTATTAGGGTTTTATTCTATCCTAGGAGTATTGGTTCTATGAAATTGTTATAGAGATCAAATGATATGATTTATTAGATTCCTTGTCATGTTTAAACTATCAACTGCCATTTATATGTTATTAGTGGATGCTACTCTTGATGGAGAGATGCTCCATGGTTTTTATATATTCAAATTGAATTTGATCTAGTTGTTCAAAATGATATTTTATTAGAATAATTATCTACCATTATTATTGGATCTAAGCTGTTAATGAGAGCGTATATGTTCATATTATATGTTTGTTCTTGTTGATGTTTGGGATGTTTGTAATACAAATGAATGAATGTTGATTATAATGGTGGGGTTATAGTGGAATGGTAATTATTTTGTTTGTATTCTTGTAGAGTTGTCCAAAGTGTATTGGTAGATTATTTTATTTGTATTGAGAAGTTCGTGATAGCTAGATTTTTTTTATATGCATTGCAAAGTTCACTAATTTTATTTTTGACCTAAATTTGTGGGGTTCTATACTTGTTTTACAATATTTTGTTTTTTCTAAGGGTCATTTAGAAGTAAAAAAAATGGATGATTTGTTTTGATGTGTAATTTCTATCATCATCCAGAAATGGATCTAGTTATGTATGATAAATATATGATTTAGTTGAAACATGATGCTTCGTTTCCATCATGATTGTATATAATATATGCAGGTAATGTTTGACATGAGATGTAGACATTATACTATAAAGGATAAACTTGAATATAAAGGCCAAAGAGGGACCAAATGGGTTGAGATTATTTGGGAGGAAGGTGAGGTATCATCCCTAGAGCTTAGGGTTACAAATGCCACCTACTCGAGTCGGTTGGGATAAGCCTCCATTGGGAATTTCATCAAGAAGGATCTTGAACTCTCTTCTTTTTTTCATTTAAAGAGTGTTCAATATCCCTACACACTAACAAAAGGTGTCATGGGGAACTGATGTTTTTTGTTAATGAGAAATAAGTGCCACTGGTGCTCTATGTAAGAAAGACAAAGATCATCATGGCCCCTAGGATTGAGGAAAAAATCCCTCAAAAGAATTTTTGGACAATCCTCTTTAGGGTATAAAGAAAAGTGATAGATTATAGGTGAAATACTTTGCTAGACATGATTCAAAATCAGAAGCAAAATAGTGTCGAGTGAGGACTTGAAACAATACCAGATTACAAACTATCTGACGCATATCATGGTTGTTGACCAATACACTGCAGATCCATGTATAATGACAAAATCATGGATACCAATAATACATTTTATATCCACTATAAAGAAGACTCAAATTGGGACATAGCTACTAAATATACATTATAGATTGATTTCATCTCAATTCAAACTTGAGAATAGCCACCATACATACATTGTGGATTCATGCAATGACACAAAAAACTCCATGGAAACCCAAGGATAGGCAGATATGCAAGTGAATACCTAACCACTCGGGGTCTTCATTCCAATCCCAAATAGTACTATTCTATACATCTAAATACATATCCTGATGTCGAACATGGTAGAAACCATTGGATTACATATCATTGATGTATACCGATAACAAGTGTGAGAGAAATCATCATTAATATTAATGATTCCCAAGGTACCCTATTACATTCCTCCAATCACGAATAGATAAGTTCAAGTTGAACCATTGACAAAATATCTCAATCAGAGACCAATGATGAAATCCAACTGTCTAAAGAGAGGAAACCTACCATAGAGGCATGCAAGATTCAAGGTACTATATGGTTTATAAGACTAATTCATGGATGATATGCTGGCATCGACAAGAATAGAATTGTCAAAAGAGGGCCATAATGTTTCCCCCATAATCGACACAAAACTTGGAAGAAAGTGATTTTGAAGGGATCTTGACAATGGAAAAACCATGGGACAAACACAGATATGACTGACTTGAAGGAAGTTAAGGTAATTGTTGGGCTCCAGAATTGTCTTTTATAATGATTTTATTTACATTAATTTCCCGCGTATTTACTATATTTTCATACAACTATCCTTAAAGAGGGATATCTTTTATTGTATTTTATCAATTAAAACACTTAAACGTAAATGAAGCTTAATATGTTATTTTTTATGTATTAAACTCAATATTGTGGAAATGATAAAAAATTTGGTACTTCATCTAACCTCTCATTCAACCCTTCTTCTGGTCCTAAGTTCCACATTGGGTTTTGATAACATGTTTCTTATTGGTTCACTAAGTTTGGCTTACCTTTATCTTCCGATTCTTTCAAGTCTCGTTGATCATGCAAGTGCAAATTAAAGACCATGATGATGAGCTTTGGAATATTTTTTTAATTTCCAATAAATAAATAACTCAAAAGATATTATATTAGAATTATTAATTAAGGTCATATGGGAAAAGTTTCCACTTAAAACAAAATATTATAGTATATTAAATCATTGTAAAACTTTAACATTCACATCATATAAACCACTTATATAATTTTCATATTCGACATCACAAAATAGGTGTTATTTCTTATCAACCATAACCAAAGATTTGGTAATTTAAATTTAAATTCACAAGTTGAAAAGATATATATATTACTTTTCTATATAAAAGATTTGGTAATTTTATATAATATATATTGTATTATTACGTAACGTTGGAAAAAGACTTAATTTAACCTTCATTGTCAAGCTTTATGTATTACATTATTTACTCCTTAAAGGCTTGTAATACATAAAGCTTGTGAAAGGTTTGGCTTTAAAACATTAAAATAGGTAACACGTATTACTTTTTTTATTATAGTTAATACATAATATTGTTTTATTGTGTTGAATTCTTCCATAATTCCTCATGTGATATGTTTTGTATGCCATGGTTTGTTTTATTAACTATATGACATGATTTTATGATTAATTAACATAACGTATTTGTTTACCCAGGATATAAAAAGAATGTGTTCAATCTTAAATGAACCAATGCACAAGACATGAGTTTTGTTTCCCACCTAGCATACATGGTTTATGAGCCTCTACATGCAAATATTTTCTTCACATCCCATCCAAGAATCCCATGGTTCTGTTGCACAAATCTAGGAAGCCAACACGCACGATTTGAGGGAAACGCCCTGTTCAGTATAACTCATTAATGGAAGGTGTTTTTCAGATTTTATGGAATTCTATTATTAGAGAGGTCAACCACTAAAAGGTTCGACCTTCTCTCCATTGTAATCACTATAAAAAGTCGTCTTTGGTTGTGAAGAAAAAGGAGGAAAAATGTTTTTTAATTTTGCTTCCAGTTTTAATACAAAAGATTTGTTTAGTTGTTGGTTTTATCTTTTTCTTCGTGGTTGGTGACTGATTATTTTGTGAATGGAATCCAGTGTCACCTGAGAGGGACCCTCAATCACAATTGTGTATTTATGTGTAGAATCCAAATTCAACCTGTTATATTTGTTCATTTGTTGTCTCTGTCACACTAATACATATGAGCAAATTTGTGACTGTTTTTTCGTTGCTCTTTCAACATTTTGTCATCTCAATTGCAACGATAATGGTCTTAATGTTTTGTGGCACTTATTTTGTCGATCTAACGATGAAATTTATCAGGCATCTACACAGTGATAAAATATGGCCACCACATGTCTTCTATACGGTGGCCTTGAAATTGATTTTTTTTAATTCATTTTCTATGTTTCGTACCTCTATCGACAAAACAATTGTCCCTATAACGATGAAAATATGGCCAAAAACTGCTAGGTAATGTTTTTTTTCCATACCAAACCATGGAAAAATTGTGATGAACTATTGTCGCTCTATCGACGGATTTTGGAATTTGAACAGAAATTTCTTCCACGTAAAACTCTGGAAAACCAATCTCTATCGACGAAATCTGCAAGTTGAACGGTAATTGTTCCATGAAACTACGTCGCTATGTCGAATTTTTAATGGTTATATCAGATATTAAAACATTTAGCATCATAACAGCATAACCATAAGCCAAAAGTTCAGTGAAAGATAGACAAGCATAACCACACAAAAAGAACACAAAGATTTATCCTAGGAAAAATCTAATGGGAAAATCCCAGCAAAAGCTTCCTCAATATAGATGCCCCAAAAAGATAAAAGGTAAAACCCAAAAGATTGATCCTCCTTCTTCTCCAGCCACAACTCTTTCTCTCTCTCTCTCTCTCTCACATGCACTATGAAAGTGAGTGTGTGGGTGTTCAAATGAGAAGTACCTCACCTCTATTTATATTCTTTGATTCACTTTATAATTAATTCAGTTATGTAGGCTCGAGTAATCGAAGTTGCTGGATTCGTTTTGAACAAAAGTTTAAGGATGATACAACCCTACTACGTTCTCGAGTACTGAAGTCACCAAATCCCTTCAGAACAAAATTTCGAGGATGATACAATCCTACTATGTTCTCGAGTACCGAAGTCACTGGATCCATTTTGAATAAAAGTTCAAGGATGATATAGTACTACTACGTTCTTGAGTACCAAAGTCACTAGATCTGTTCTAAACTGAAGTTTAGGGATGGTACAATCCCACCACATTCTCGAGGAACAAAGTCACCGAATCATTTTTGAACAGAAGTTCAGGGATGTTACAATCCCACCACATTCTCAAGGACCGAAGTCATCGGATCCATTATGGACATATATCCCGGGATGATACAATCCCTCATCATTCTTGAGGACCAAAGTCACTGGATCCATTCTGGACAGATGTCTCGGGATGATACAATCCCTCAACATTCTCAAGGACTGAACTCACTGGATCCATTTTGGACAGATGTCTTGAGATGATACAATCCCTCCACATTCTTGAGGACAAAAGTCATCGGATCTGTTCTAGACAAATGTCTCTAGATGATACAATCCCTCTTCATTCTTGAGGACCAAGGTCATCATATCACTTTAGGACAAGTTTCAAGGGATGATACAATCCCACTGCAACATCACTGCTCCCCCTTTCAAGCAAGGTCTTTCTGAACAACACCAATCTTGTCTCGAAGGTGTTTGAACTTTACCCGAGACAGAGGCTTCGTCAACACATCAATGTTGAATCATCATCTTGTAACATCATCATATAAACCATCATCACCTACATCTTCAGTATGTGAATACTAAATTATCATCATCTGTATCTCCAGTATGTGAATACTGAAAGCATCATCATCTATATCTTCAGTATAAAAATACTGAAAGCATCATCATTTGTATCTTCAGTACAAAAATACTGAATCACCATAATCTGCATCTACATTATGTAAATGTCGAAAAATCATATATATATTCTATATGGGAATACTGAAACATCATCATGTGTATCTTATCTCGAATGCGGGATTTCTATGTGCTTCGATGGAGCACTGGGTTCTTTGTCATCTTTATACAACTCTGGTTATCATTTAGAATCTCAGTAGTATCCATATCCAGATCAAAGAGACCTGACATCAGCTTCCAAATCCATATGGATTCACAACTAGTAGAGAAAGCTGCTATGTATTCTGGTTCTTCCATGCTAAGAGAAATACTAGATTATTTCCTGCTAAGCCATGAAATCATAGCAGACCCCATACAAAAGCATCCACCTGAAGTGATTTTCCTGTCTAAGACACTTCTAGCCGAATCTGCATATATATAGCGATACAATATGTAGTATAGACCAAAGTCTATAGTCCCTTTCAGATATCTCATCACATTTTTTGAAGCTATTAGGTGAACACATCTAGGTTGAACTAGATAAGGTTTTCACAACAATTAAAATGTTTGGTATAGCATTTGTTAGATACATCAACGACCCAATAATATGTATGTATTGAGTCACATCCACTAACTCTGACGAGTCATCATCTTAACAAATTCAAGTTGGAATCCATGGGTGTGGCCATGGCTTTACATTCCAACATATCAAATATTTTCAAAATTTCCACTGCATAAAAAATAGATCATCCACATACAGTAATAGTATGTCAGGTTCATCTTCTATAACCTTGAAGTAAAGGTTAGGGTCATCTTTACTCTTGGTAAATCCCAATCTCATTAGGAAACTATCTATCCTTCCATACCAAGATCTGGGAGCTTACTTCAGGCCATACAAGTCCTTCTTCAACTTGCATATGTGAGTCTGTTTGTCTTCAACTTCAAATCCTTGTGACTATTCGATGTAAAAATCTTCCTCAATCATACCATTAAGGAAGGCTTGTCTTTACATCCATCTGGTTTATATCCCACTTCATCATGGAAGCAATTACCATGATAGTTCTGAAGGAAGTGTACCTTTCTTCCTGGAGCAAGTGTCTCTTCAGAATTAATTCCCTCTTTTTGAGAGAAATCTCTATCCACAAGTCTTTCCTTAATTCTATCAACAACATATTTTTGCAAATCCATTTGGAAGATACCACATTCTTGCTTTCTGGTTTGATTACTATATCCCAAACATCATTCTAGTATTCTTTCATCATAGTATCTTCCATGAGTTCGTCTTGTCAGGTCATCAACAAATCCTAGTCTTATGCATTCAACCTTGAAGGTTGGAACTGACTTTACTCTTGGTAAAGTCTTGATCCATTAGGAATTTGTCCATCATGTCGTACCATGCCAACCTTAGAGATCTTATGTAGTCACTCCCCCTGAAGCAAAGTATCATCTTCCCTCTCCATTCTGTAGAGGTGGTTCTTTACTTGATATATACTTCTAGTGGGTCTGGTCAATAGAGTATGTTATTTCATAGTATATTCTTTCTAAGGAAAACCATGAACCTTTATTTGTACACTTGTTCTTATAGATTCATATGGAAGATACTATGGACTTCCCTTCTGGTCTCGAAACCATATCGTAGACATCATTCCCCTTAATCGACTGTTACTCTTTGATCATAACTTCTTTCATAGCTATAAAGGTTAGCATCAATGATGTCCCCCAATTGTAGAGGTGCTAGGTCATTTTTAAATAAGAACCTCAAATGTAAATGGAAAAATATCACATTTTACCGGTTTGAGATGTTCATCCTAGTTCTGGATCTAGATGATCTAGGGTTTGTTAGAGAAACCCTAATTTTCAAAACTTGGAATATTTCAAATCTGATTGGAAAGAAAGAGGAACCTCCTAAAGGTGAGCTAAGCAACATATTCATTTTCCCAAAATTGTGATCATAATTGCAAAATATCTGATGCCCTAGTTTTCTTCAGTTTCTTATGTAGAATGCTTGACATTGTTTCCGTGTTATCTCCAAAATTACTACTCATCTATGTCCAAAATTTCATACTTTGGTAGCCTCACATGTCCACTTTCCAACACCATAGTTTAGAGCAGAATTGGTTTTACCAATTAGGACTTATGCGTGTTTTACCAAGGTGACATATTTCAGGACTGTTCAAAAGAGAGAACTTGTATGGAATTCCACATGTCAATGTTTCATCTTCAGAGAAAAAAATCATACCACATAAATTAAAGTCTGTACCATTTCTGGAACATCTTGTAAAATTTCATTTGGACCGTCATATCCTGAGATATAGAAATTCTCCCAAGGTGTCCTCTTTAGGAATGAATCTTGGGAGAGGCTGGAACCCTAACTTGGAGGAACCATATCTCCTAGAATATAGCGAATCTAATTTTAAAACTTGGACACCATGTATATAACAAATTTACTTCAACCTATGAAAGTTTTGGCACTTGAGCCTTCTCCAATCTTGAGATATAGCAAATCTACCAAAACTATCACTTTCAATAATTTAGGGTTTTTCAGGCCGGGGGTCAAACTAGGGTTTGACTTTCCTGTAGTTTCACCCAACCAAAAATATTGACCCAAGTCTCTAAAATTTTATTTTTATGAGGTGATTAATCCTATGTCGAACTCACTCAAAAATTCGTCTTTTGTAAAAAGCCCCAATTTCCCGCAGCAAAAAGTGAAAATGCTTGAAATCAAATTCTGCTTCGACAGAAAGATGCACCCTTCAATGGAGAGTCATCCTAGCCTTTCTTTACTGATATACTGTGGAGAGAGACCAAAAAAGTAAGAATCCCTAGCTTCTATGGCTACATAGTGTCTTCTTTCAGGGTGGCTCTGATACCATGTTGAACTTTTAATGGTTATATCACATTTTAAAACATTTAGCATCATAACAGCATAACCATAAGCCAAAAGATCACTGAAAGATAGAAAATCACAAACACACAAAAAGAACACAGATTTATCTTAGGAAAATCCTAATGGGAAAAACCGAACAAAAGCTTCCTCAATATAGATGCTCGAAAAAGGTAAAAGGTAAAACCCAAAAGACTGATCCTCCTTTTTATCGCCATAGCTCTTTCTCTCTCTCTCTCTCATGCGCTACACAAGTGAGTGTGTGTGTGTGTGTTCAAATGATAAGCACCTCACCTCTATTTATAGTCTTTCGTTCACTTAATAATTAATTCAGTTATGTAGGCTCTAGTAATCCTAATTTAATCATGTAGGCTCGAGTAACCACAAATGGGGTAATAATGACCCAAATTACAAGAAATACAAGTGATTCTCCTGGTATGAACATCGGGGAACACAAAAAATACATATAGAATATTCTTCAAAGTTGCAATATTTCAACATGCTATAGGGATGGTATTCATGGAAATCCACCCAGGGTTACGACGGTTTTGCAATACCTACAACAAAAGTTCATTGATATTGAGATGAAGCCTGGAGATTTCAAAAAAAATTAAAAAACCATGGAAAGGCACCTTCCTTTCCATGGTTTTGAATCTTCAATAAGTGCTTGTGATTAATGTGAAATATTGTGGAGTTTTTGTGTCTATGGACAAGCGAATCCAAATATACACTTCAAGAATCGGTAGTCAATAAATCAATACCTTGGATAACTTATCCCATTTAATTATTCTTAGTGTCGTGATTATATGCCTAGAGTAAATTTTGTAAGAACTTATTTAAAACATAGCATCTATTGTATATTGGTCTGATGTACACATTTCCATATCGGTTTCTAAGTACTTGCAATATTTCCATACTTATTCATCATAGCCAAATAGTGTCCTTACAGAATGTTCTTATTCCCACCCTTTGTGCATATGAAAATTGTATGGTTTCATCTGGGTCGAATGTGCATCCTATGAAATTCCAATTTTTTTCTCAGGAAGACAGAAAGGTGATAGAAAAGAACAACGACAGAAAGAATACTTTCTATTGTTGTTCTTTTCTATCATCTTTCTGTCTGCCTGATAAAAAATTTGGAAGTTCATAGGGTGCACATTGGACCCAAATGAAACCATACAATTTTCATATGCACAGAGGGTGGGAATAAGACCATTTTGTAAGGACCCTATTTGGCTGTGATGAATAAGTATGGAAATATTGCAAGTAATTAGAAACCAGCATTGAAATGTGTACATCATACCAATATACAATAGATGTTATGTTTTGAATACGTGCTTACAAAATTTACTCTAGGCATATAATCATGCCACTAAGAATAATTGAATGGGATAAGTTATCCAAGATATTGATTTATTGACTACTGATTCTTGAAGTGTATCTGTGGATTCGCTTGTCAAACCAAGCATAAAATAATAGAAACTGAAAATTACAATAATTCTCTCTACCACCATTCAAGTGGGCTATATCATAGATGTTGCAGGTATTACAATGTTATCTACAATGGAAAGTGTTAACACCATATCTGTCCTATAAATCCCATAGGTTGTAGGCTCTAGCTTTTATTGAGATGCATTATTTGCAATTACAATATTTAGTTCTAGAATAAAATGTTAAATGGATTGATATGATCAATTGACTAGTTGATGCTACAAGGGATTTTAGTAGTGAAGAATTGGGGTTTGAGAATTTATTAGTGTATATGTGAAAATATCCTCAAATTTGAGATCTGAATTAATAAATTAAATGCTGCTACAAACTTGCAAATGATATGTCTTTTCCAACTAGCAACCAAGATTTGTGACAGCAGAATATTTTAACCTTTAGTTAGATTTGAAATAAGGTACACATGAGGCTAAAACTAGGGAAGATCTAGGAATTTCACTAATTAAAATGAAGTTTTCAACCATGCAAATCAACCTTTTAATTCTATTTTAGACTAGATTTAATCAGTGCTACACAGCATATTTCTAGAAGGTAATTCCCAACCACAAACTAGGGAAAACCTAACATGCGATTTGATGTTTTAGGGATGAGTTTAATACATGTAAATGACAAAAAATTTCAGATCTTATAAAACAGAAAATGAAAGATGAATTAAGATTTAAAATGGCATAAAAGATGTGATTAGTGCCTAACAAATCCAAGCTATGCAGATGGGGTCAATTGAGGATCTCATGGAGGCTTTAATGATTAAGGAGTAGATAGGGTTGAATGGTTCAAACCCAATATGCTCTTTAATAACTAGATCCATTTCAGAAATATTCAATAGGAAAATCATAAGCTAGACATTAGATATTTGCCAAACAAGATCCACGAGGTGGAAATCTCACCGCTATTCCCAAAAATTATTACTACAAGACAAATGCTATAGAATGGAAATATGCCTCTATTTCAACCCCAACAAAGATTCCCATGCGAAACTAAGAAATCTATCATAATACACTTGTACTATAACAAAGGTTTTCCCAGCAAGTCATAGGGCACTTAACCCCCAAAAAAAATCAGCTAATGATGTATGGAAAGTGTGTTCTTGGGGTAATTCCACCAAGAGATGTAGTTCTGGAGTCACATTCCACATGTCTTGCGAAGGAAATCAACAATCAATCTATCGGGAACACATTTTCCACCAGAATATCAACTCGCATTTAAATGTTATATTACAATATCACCGCCTCACTGATGTGGAAACGTGTGTTTGTATTCGACAAGATTTATTTAACCATTGTATTAAGATGAAAACAACATACACATTTAACGTTTAAGACATAAATATATTAAATACACATATAAATAGATTTTTACTGGAAATGTGTGGACACTGTTAATACCACCATCCCGTCAAACAATATAAAACAAAAAATAGAGGAACAAGTCATGTTGTCTTACTATATGAATAAAATGTCACTAAATACTCCGGATAAATATTTGTTATCTATGAATGTTAACTTTCCAACAAATAATATTTAGATATGGAAATATTTGTTCTAACGGAATGCACTTTTAGGAGTTCATGGAATGCTTTTGTACCACACATATAAATACATTTTTGTTGACTTATAAAAAAAACTAAAGAAATAGTTTTGGGGAGGAATTTCAGTGATGAACCTGCAGAGCTATGAGCATGGGCTTGTGAGAATCATTGCATATGATGTTTCCATATTTATTCATTCTCCCATTGCATCTTCCACTATACTTGGGGACCCCAGTGTATTTTTCTTGGCCCCTTTTCTATTATTTATTTCTCATCTTTTCTCCTAACATTCCTTACAAACTCGGCGACCGACATCTTTTCCATGGAATCCTCCAACTGCAGAGTTAAATTCAAACCATTAAGAAGCAAAACCTTGAACATGAATTTGTTCTCCTGGGGTTCAGGCTTGGGTTTCTTCTTAGGAAGCACTCCAAATATCCCTCATTGCTACTTTTTTTCCTCATGGTAGAATATTCTTCCATATTGGACACAAGGAATGGCAAACCGCAGAGGGAATATTGTGTTCCTCTATCGCAACACTTTCCTACACTTAGAATTTGCAAGAATTGATGCATGCAATGGGAATTCGTTAGTTTATATCGAGACTGTTGTGGCTGGGATCGATGTCTCACTAATTACTCAAATCAATTATGCATGTACAACTCAAGACAAGCTCTGGCATTCCACAATTGCTACAAAGTTCCGCTTAGTAGCCTCAAAACCACTCCGAGCGAAAAAAAATAGTTTGCTATAGAACATTGGGGCTTCAAACTCCAATAATTCAAGTTTGGGAGATTCTATCAAGTTTGTATGTGACTGAACACCAGGATATGTAGTGCACCCACAAAGTCAATTGCAACTTATGTTGAGCAAATTCTCCTTAGAGAGGGTATTCTGAGAGACTGAGACTATCAGGTTATGTGCACTTCTGCTAAAATACCCAAGGATGTTATTTATTCATCAATTTCTCTGCAAAAATAGGAAAAACATTGGATATGAAGGATGATGAAGAGGCTAGAAATGAAAATAGAAAAGTTATATTATACGACAGGTACAATAAAGTCATATAAAATATTAATTCCTAGGGAGAATGTAGGAAATGCAAGAACCCTTACCTTATCGATCACCTTTTGCCAGGTCCATTGGACCATGCCACTTGCAAAGAGTTGTCCTAATAAACGGAAAACCACTGTGTTGGTTGGAAATTAAATTTATAAATTAAATAAATAATCCATTCCTAGACCTATACACAAGTGGTAATTTTTTCAGGAATGGAAAATATCAAAATACTCTATGAAATAAAAAATGGGCATACAATTAAATCAACTAATGTTGTCTGGAAAGTGTGTTCTTGGGGTAATTCCACCAAGAGATGTGGTTCTGGAGTCACATTCCATAGTCCCGTGAAGGAAATCAATAATCAATCTATCCAACACACATTTTCCACCAGAATATCAACTTACATTTAAATGCTATATTACAATACCGTTGCCTCACTGATGTGGAAAATTGTGTTTGTATTCAACAAGATTTATTTAACCATTGTATTAAAACGAAAAAAACACACAAATTTTAAAGTTTAAGACATAAATATAGTAAATACACATATAAATAGGTTTTTACTGGAAATGTGTGGACACTGTTAATACCACCATCGTGTCAAACAATACAAAACAAAAAATAGAGGAAAGAGTCATGTTGCCTTACTATATGAATAAAATGTCACTAAATACTTTGGATAAATTTTTGTTATCAATGAAATGCTAACTTTCTAGTAAATAATAGCCCGCATGGGTGTGGCTCATTGGCGGTTCAGTTGTTATGAAGTCACTTGTTGTAAGTTTGAGGTCACAAGATCCAATCCCACCCAGGTTTAACTATGTCCCATGTCTTGCGAAGGGTGTGGGGAAACTAGGGGTATAGTGGTAGCGGGAATGGATCCAGGGACCCCGTGTCATGTGAGTACTAACCCAAATCCAGTTGTCGATTCCCCTAGTTAATAAAAAATAAAAATTCCAGTAAATAATATTTAGATATGGAAATATTTGTTCTAACATAATGCACTTTCAGGAGCTCATGGAATGGTTTTGTAGTGCACATATTAATACATTTTTTTTTACTTATAAGAGAATACTTCAATTTCATGTTTACTCTAAGACTCACCCAATCAACATGCATTCTACAACCATGTGTGTATATGTCATATAAAGTGAGGAAGAGAGAGACCTTTATGAAATAATGCAATCCCTTGAGATAGGTAAAGGGGTGAAAGATGGTGTGTCTTCGAAACAAGAGATATTTTCCTCATCACAAAACTGCAAGATTGACAAATTAGTTGAAGCATTCATTGCCACAGTATTCAAAACCAAATCCACCTATATTCTCTAACGATCAGAATGCAAAGAGCCACCTTGCAAGCATTATCAAAATATAAACTGAGTTTTAGTAAAACATAAATTTCAATTATATACTAGGAAATACAAAAAAATTAATTTAATCCAAAAAAAATTAAATACACATGAACTGAAAGGAAATATATTGTATAAAAACAACTTTGCAAATTTAACAATACAATTTTTTGCTCATAATTTATTATGCATTTTTTAAAATATTTCATTTTAAAGTTTAGTGTACAGTGATTAATTTCAAATTTCTCAGTGGTTTTCCATGATTTGGTTTTCATAATTCAGAATCTAACCATAGACCTAAGGGGTTTCTAATTGTTATGTAAAGTTGAAATCTTCGAAGTTGCATAGCAATATTAATCACCAAATTTTAGTATTCTATAAGTTATGAAAGATAAATCATGTCATTTGAAAATACTATTCAAGTTTGTTCAACATCCAGATAACTGCTGTAAGTACATGCAATGTTGTTGCAACATTCATTGGATATTTCTTGACCCCTTTTGTATTATTTATTTCTCAGATTTTCTCCTTAAACTCCTTACAAACTAGGTGACCGACATCTTTTTAATGGCATCCTCCAACTACAAAATTAAATTCAAACCATTATGAAGCAAAACCCTGAACATGAATTTGTTCTCCTCATGTTCATGCTTGGGTTTCTTCTTAGGAAACACTCCAAGGTATCCCTCATTTCTAATTCTTTTCCTCCTGGTAGAAGATTCTGCCATATTGGACACAAGAAATGGCAAACCACAGAGTGAATATTGTGCTCTTCTATTGCAACGCTTTCCTGCACTTAGAATTTGCAAGAGTTGATGCATGTAACGATATTTTGTCAGTTTATATAGAGAATTCTATGGCTAGGGTCGATGTATCACTAATTACTCAAAGCAATTATGCATGTACAACTCAAGACAAGATTTGGTGTTCCACAATTGCTACAAAGCTCCGCTCAGTAGCCTCAAAACCACTGAGCAAACAAAAACAGTTTGTTATAGAATGTTCGGGCTTGAAAC
Source organism: Pseudotsuga menziesii (assembly GCA_001517045.1). Classification (NCBI taxonomy): domain Eukaryota; kingdom Viridiplantae; phylum Streptophyta; class Pinopsida; order Pinales; family Pinaceae; genus Pseudotsuga; species Pseudotsuga menziesii. The sequence goes on along the minus strand of LPNX010488229.1, from coordinate 257,221 downwards.
TCCAAAAAGTTGCCACTATCAAAGAAAAACTAACAATTTTACTATTAAAAGCATTCACAGTCTAGCTTTTAACTATCAATTCATGGGAATTTTGACATGATGCCCAAAAGGAATGGACAAAACTAGAAACACATAGACATTTTCTAGACATGCTAACTAGATAAATACCCACAAAATCATATGAATCAAATCCATATTTTATGGAGAGGATATGAAATTGCTTACCCTGATTATAAGCCACGATGTTTGCACAAATCAGAAGAACCATCGAGAAAGAAAAATTAGAAGCCTCTTCATCTTTCCCATTCAGAGCATACCCTGCAATCATATAACTCAACATTTCCTTCCTTCTTTTCCTCGATAAATGTTGGTTTTATTTCTCACATTGAATTTCCCAAGTTCACATGGACATCTTGTGCTTCATGCTTGCAAGGAGATTTGATCCATTTCATCTCCACCACATCCACAAAAACGAAAAAAACCATGAATAAAATAAAAACACAATAGGTAATCAAGAAAAAAATAGAATGAAATAAACTTGAAGGTCTAAACATTGCTGCCATTCTGGAGGTGGGGCAGGTGGTTCTAGAAGCATGGGCTCACATGTGAAGGGAGTGGATGATGCACTAATAGGAAAATTCCTTCACCCACCCTTCCTGTGAAAAAGAATCATAGCCTATTCCAGATCCATCGGTGAAAGTTCAAAATCAAAAACCTCCAAATGGGAGCCGGAGTAGATCCTGCATGGGTGTTTTCGAATTCTGTTTTTTTTGTTTGATTATTTGCATATTTTATATTTGGTTTTTGTTTTGTCTTTTTATTTTGCATATTTATCTTTTTTTTTAGTTTATTTTTGGGTTTTTTTATTTGCATATTTTATATTTTGTTGCATTTTAAATTAATTATAGTTAAACAACTCTATGTTTTTAATTTAGTGTAGTTTAATTTAATTTAAATAGGATTTTTTCATAATTTGTATTGGTTGCATTACTTATAGTGAGATCCTATACATAAGTCCCTTCAAGGATGAACACGATGATGACGACGATGATGATGATGATCATGATGAGGATGAAGCCGAAAAATATGATGGTGATGATGAAAACAATGATGATGATGATGATCATCCTTGTCATCATCATCACCATCATCTTTTTCGTCTTCATCAATATCATCATCATCATCTTCATAATCATCATCATCATCATCATCATCATCATCGTCATCATTATATTCTTCATCATCGTCATATTCCTTATCATCATCATCATCTTCTTCATCAATGTATTCATTATCACCATCATCATCTTGATCATCATCATCATATTCATCGTCATCGTTATCAACATCTTCATCTTCATCATCATATTCATCATCAACATCATCATCATCCAATTCATCAACATCTCCATTATCATGATCATCATCTTCATCATCATCATCATCATCATTTTCATTATCATCATCATCATCATCATCATATTCGCCATCATCATCATCATCAACATCATCATCTTCATCATCGCAACTTTAGGGGGAGCTCAGTGAATGGAGACATCTACATGATAGGGGGAGCATCTAGTTGAGTGAAAAATTAAGGATTGCTCCTAACACCCATTCCGAGGACTAATCTGACAATTCAATATGATCCAAGGAATTAGTAAAACAAAAAAGTACAACTTTGTGGGCCTTGTGAAGCCTCCTGTTCTTAGATTTGTGCACATGAAGAATCAAGACTTATGGACAGCCTAGTCCGGTGCCTTAAAAGAGGAAGATCCAAACTAAGCAGTTTGGTATTTCCATAAAGTACATTCTTTAAAGGAGTGAGTAATCACTCATAACCATTCTATTATAATGTTGGAGAAGCTCAGAGCAATTTAGTGAATACCAAAGTAAAGATCTTGTCATCACATATTCATCATCATCATCGTCGTCATTGTCTCCCTCTTCCTAATCAACATCTACAGTCTATCCGAGGAAACTGGTAAGAGATGCGAAAATCTATGGTCCAAATAAGATGTTCGGTAGATCAACTGGTGAGAAGCATTCCGTGATCAGAATTTTCTCACTTGTTCATATGAAAAAGGGTTAGCAGAATGTTAAAGTTCTCAAGATTGAGCAGTCCCGATGAAGGTAGTTTAGAGATCGATGGTTGATATTGATCTCCCCAAACCAAGTTGTGTAGGTTGATAGTGTTTATCTCCCCTATAATGTCTCCCATCCTCACTCGCCTCACCTTTTTACTTGATTGCTCTTCTTCTTCCTCCTCTTCCTTCTGTGGGCTCTCTGATCTACGCCCTAAGCGCCCTCGAAACAAAGAATAATCTCTGAAAGTGTCCGGACACGTCAGAGACTATCCATAATTCACCTAAAATTGGGGCTTTTGTTTGATCACTTTGAATTGATCATCTGGGGAGGACATGATTCAATTCTAAAAATATTGGTTGAATTTTGGGTTGATAAAAAAAGTTGTTGCTTGAAAGCATTAGGTTTACATTCTGGGGTTTTTATTTTAGGTAGGTGCACCAAAGGATACTTTTTTCAATGTATTTGAATAATAATTATATGCACTGAGTTTTGAAAAGAGAAATGAGAATCCCTATCAATCCCTCTCATTTGACATCTAGATGTTAGTATACTCAAGAATAAAGTTTGAAAGATAAATTTTCAAGTCTTCTAATACTTAGGTTTATTATGGTGAAGACGATGCTTAAGGATTAGGTGGAGTTTGAAATTGAATGGATAGTTACTCATGACCTGTGTCCATATGGATAAACATATCAATTATCTTTGTGATGGTATTTGTAACTTGTTTGTTTCCATTAATGGAAATGTGGATCCTCAAAAATTTATTTCACTGGAAAGATAATAATACAATGCTGTTAAAAGCCTGTAGAAAAGTTCATTTCAAAATATGTAAGGTAAAATGTCATGGAAAAGTTATTATTCTAATTTTTTACTTTTATGTTGTTAATTTAAACCATTGGTTATGGAAATGATCAAGTGGTCACAACAAGGATCAACAATTTTAAATCTCCTACGGATGTACAATGTTAGAAGTACACTAGTTTTAGGTGGATACATTGGCACTGGACAAAGATCATATTTTTAGTTTGTTATTAATGTTAGGGATTTGATGCCTGATCTCTTTTTGCCTTGTAAAATAAAAGTTCTAATAGTGGAGCTCTTCTCAAAACAATTCTAGATAGAAATAAGCTTTAGTACCCCATGAGCCTACTTTCACCCCTAATTTCATATTATGCATTCATATAAGGTTGTGAGTAGTTATCAACTACTCTAATCACTTTAGAGTGATAGGAAACAAACATTTCCCTTCAAAAAATAAATATGCCAAAGAACATGCAAGACAAAAAACCAATACTCCTAACAGTTATGGCTATGTTCACATTAACAAAACAAGTGCATCAATCTCTTTCTAAATGGGCTTTTTCCCAATCTCAGCTTCCATCATCATTACATGTTCTTCATTCTCAACCTTTATTTTAGTCTCTCCTCCTCTATACTAACTCTTGAGTAATCCCCATAAAAATAATTTGGAAGTGATAAATCATATGTACATGGTTTACCTCACTAACTCCATGTAAATGTTAAATCACTTGGGATTTCTTCTTATTGTCATTTTTTTTCTATACAATGTTTTTCATAAATAATGAAATTTTTTTTAACACTTAAATTTTCAAATTAAAAGAATGTTTTATTTTTAAATGTCAACATTGAAGGGTTCAATTTCTAACAACCCTTTAAAGTAAAATGAGACCCCCCCTTCAAATTTAATCCCTAGTAACTCTGGAACCGTTCAACCTGGTAAAGGTGGTGTCCTGGTCAGGTTTGGTACAGAAAGGGTTTCCTCACATGTGTGCTGATCAATAATAATATCCCTCGATGCCATTTGTGACACGCCTTAAGACGAGTATCATGTCTAAAGAATCACTGATTCACCAGCCTTCCCGACTCCAGATATCTGGCATGTGCCTTGCATAGAAAACAACAGGAGATCATGAAGTTTAGATATTTTAAGCGACGAACTTGGCCTCTACATGAAGGAAAGCGATGTGGCTAGCCAAAAATATTTTGAACACCACTATTAGTGTAAGTGAAAAGGCAAAGAATGTCAAGTCCAAACACAGTAATCCATGTGGACAGCAATGAAACATATTCAAAGAAGGTGACATGATTGGCTTCTCAGTAGAAAATATAGATCCCTACCCACGTGTCCACTCATGTTTCCATTATTCTAACCAATCATCTCTATATCCATATTAATGTTCATCACCCTATATAAACACCACCTTCCTAGGCCGATTAAGATGCATAAGATAAACCAGTAATTAGAGACAATGATCGAACTTTTATTCTGCTAAGAGATTCTGAGAATTCTGAAAGAGTTGAATGGTGATATGATTTGAGAATATTGTTAGTCTTGGGGTGTTTATGGTTGGTGAGCTTGATTCCACACTCATCTGTCGCCTTGTTTTTTCACACCAAGAAAGCGCCAACCATTGGGGCTTGGATGTGAAGCACTTTGAATGTTTCGAGATAGCTGTACCTCTGGCTATGCAGTACCTGGGTTTTCCTATCCCAGGAGTGTCTTCCCAGAAACCCTCAAGGAAATCATAGCTTCCAAATTCCTGGTACATGGTGACCGTGTTCAGCGGTAACCAGCAGGATTGAATGATCATGCTGGGGTGGCGGATGTCCAAACTCTTCATCGCATCGTTTCTGAACTCCAATTCCCAACTTTTTCTGAGGTGGCGAGGAGGTGGAATACACCCCCTACTGTCCATGGGAGGTGGGAAGTAGAAAGCTACCATTCTCCAAGTCCCCTCATACAAGAGTAATACTAGGATAGAGGGGAGTTATAGAAAAGGCAAAGCATGGAAAGGATATAAACTCCTTTGCTAGTCCGGAAACCATGTAGAAAGGTTCCTTTGAGCAAGAAATTAGAGACACCTAGGGAAGGACACGTTGCTAATTTGATATAAAGATGAGTGCTCGATCCCAGTGATCAGTAGCGAGTCATCAGAAGCATCCTTAACATCATTTTCATGACCTACAAGCTCAGAAATAGAAGTGACATGCTACCATCAAGATCAAGCACACACATTAGCTCCATATATAATGTCTCTTTTAATATATCTAAACCATGGAAGTACTACCACGCTTTAATTAGTTAGTAGTTGATTATGACTGTAAATAGTTTCATGTCCTATTTCGAGGATTAGCCTCAGCGACTAAGATAGTATAAATTGCTCCCCACAGAGGGGAGAAGGGATGGGAATTTTCAAGAGCACAGGCTCTCCATTGTAACGTGTTTCAATCTTTCCATATATATATGCATAAAATTCTAGAGGAATGATAATCCTTTCATGGCAAAGATTCATGTGTCATCTTTTTCTTCAATAAGTAACTTCTTTACGTGAATGTTTATCATTTTTTTCATTCCAGTTTGTATTTGCTTTTCATGTTTGAGCATTAGTGTATATGGTCCAGAATTCGTCTTCTATGCTCTTAGCCCATTGTTCAAGATTTTTCAAACATTTTCTTCTAAAGTCATGCATAATTCACCCTGGTTAGGTGCTCTGCGTGATGGACTATTTTCGGGCCTATATAGTAAGAGAATTGGTCCCAACAGCCTTAAGAGAATGCCCGCCACAATTCATGGTTTGAGAATAATTCCTACACCATGGTACTATCCTATAGCTAGTTGGTTTGGATACCTATTCATGATTTCAGTTTGCTTTAATATTTCTTGAGGAGAAAGATACAGGCCTGCCAAAAAGGGGTTTTTCACTAGTGGATGTCGAAATGGCTAAGTAGCCTTAGAAATATGCCCACCCTAAATTATGGGTTAAAGTAAATGCCTGCAGCACATGGGGGTTTTGTAGATTGGTATTCATCCTACCTGATGATGTCTTCATATTGTCTTGGAAGTGGATGAACAAAAAGTTATGGACCTGCCAAAATGGTGTTTTAGGCAGGCTAGACCAAATTGAGAAACATGTCTAAGTATGGAATTGGTGTTAGATGTTACCAAGTGGCCTTAAGGAAATGACTGCCATTCCTCTTAGGATGATGTGAAAAAAGTATTGAGAATGTGATTCTCTAGAGTGTTGTATGGAGCATAAAACCATGTCACTTGCCTCACCAATCTACAACATATATTTAAGGAAGAATTGGTACAAGCAGCCTTAGTCAAAATTTGTCCCAGTAGCCTTAAGAGAATGCCCGCCACAATTCATGGTTTGAGAATAATTCCCACACGATGGTACTATGCTATGGCTAGTTGGTTTTGATACCTATTCATGATTTATCTTTTTTTTAATCTTTCTTGAGGAGAAAGATATATGCTTGCCAAAATAGGGTGTTTCACTGGTGGATGCAAAAATGGCTAAGTATCCTCAGAAAGATTCCCTCCCTAAATTATGCATTAGAGTAAATGCTCACATCACATGGGGGTATTGTAGATTGGTATTTGACCTACCTGACCATGTCTTCAAATTGTCTTGGAAGTGGATGAAGAAAAATTTATGGACCTACCAAAAGGGTGTTTTAGGTAGATTAGTCCAAATTGAGAAATTTGTCTAAGTATGGAATTGGTGTTAAATATTCCCAAGTGGCCTTAAGGAAATGCCCACGATGCCTCATAGGATAATGTGAAAAATGTATTGAGAATGTGAGTCTCTAGAGTTTTGTATGGAGCATACAACCATGTCACTTGCCTCACTAGAGAGTCTCTAAGGAGGAAGATGTCATCCTTCCAACTTTGTGAAACTTTGGAAATTGACTAAGTATGAAAAATTAGTCAAAAATACTCTAAGAGAATGCCAGCCATAATTCATGGTTTGAATATAATGCCTGCGCCACCATATCAAGATATAGCTTGTTGAATTGCCTATCTATCCAAGGTCGCAGTTTGCCTTAATCCTTTCTAAGGAGAACATTATAAGTATGCCAAAATAGGGTTTTAGGATAAAACTTGGATAAATTATTGGACATGGCTAAGTGTTGGAAAACTGGTCCAAGTGGCCTTTGATCCATGCCATTTTATAAATTTATTTTCACAAGGACAACCCTTGGCAGGAATTTCCAAATGACCTTTCAAAATCCTGTTCTCAACACTTGGGCAATTTCCTTGTGTTTCTCAATATGCAAAATAGTATTTCTCCTACTTTTGGTAGATTGATATTTTGCATATGTGACCATTGTAAGTCATACTGAAAGTATATATGGATATCCATTTCAACAAAGAACAAATCCATGCCAATTGATGAACTTATTAACATACACCCAACATTTGGCAGGCATTTGAAAGTGGTCTTCCAAACTACTTATTGACACTTAGACAAATATATTCAAACACTAAGTCACCAAGGTGATTTAATTTTTTTCATCAAACTTGGAGAGTGAGACATCCAAAACGTGAGGAATATCATACTGACTCAACCATGCCAATCTTCTCTCCTGCAACCTCATCATCTAACCTTGGCGGGCATTTTGCTGGGATAGTGCAAATGAAGGTGAGAGGCACTTTCGGTAGATTGATATCTTCCTCCTCAAAGTCTCTTTGGGAAATCTAAAACCATGGTTGGATGCACCAACCAACATAGTAGAGCCTATGATTTTTAGATAATTGTTCTCATAATCCTATGAGCCTATCACGTTGTTAATATAAATTCACCTAACAATATACAAAATTCAAAAGAATAAGTCAATGTAAGAAATATTAATAATCAATATCATATCCATACTTTAAAAATTGGATAACAAAAGAAATATAGGAAAAAATTCAACCCTTTCTGTACATGTGAACATGAAGACATAAATAATTAACAAATTACACACCTTAGTATCTGTGTGAGACAGGTGTTTGATAAACCATTCAAAACCTTCAAGTTCACTAACAACATTATAGCAGATAGAAGATTTGTTTTTGAGCCTTCATAAAGAGGTTGACGTGACTTCTTGAGTAGAGGATCAACACCATGACTATCATCCTCGTTGTCCTCATCGATTGGAGAAAATGTGTCTTGGATCAATCTATGTATCTCATCTTCCTGATTTGTATCACTAACATTATCTCCATCCATATCATCATTAAGAACTTGATCAGATTCAATATTCTGATCTAGATGTTCGTCACCCTGTAAATGAGTATTTTTGCTAGTATTTGGCAAATAAATCTCTAGAAGGTGACATTTTGGGGGCATTGTCTATATATTTACAAACAACGTAGTAACATTAGTGTGTATAGAACATATAATAAAATGATAAGAAATTTTACTAAAATTCATGACATGATGACTATTACATAGAATACATTAAAAATTGAATAACCCCTTAGCAAGGGATGATATTTATAACCCCCTTCGGCGTGCCCCTTCTCCCTAAAATGTATTTCAGTTGTCATTATTAAAATTCTTCTTCTTTTCAATCCCCTGTAATCAGAGCAAGGGAAATAAAATTTTCCATATCCCCTCACCTCTAAGGCCGCTCTAAACTGAGCAAGCTTCCTTTCATTTTCATTCATAGTGAAAAATCCTTGTAGTGACAAGTAATTGTCTTACCTACGCCATACCAAACAGTAACTTGTTAAATACATTAGATATAAGTATATTTCTAAATACAGTATATTATATACCAATTTCTATAAAGAAAAACATGAAGACTGTGATGAATATGATTGTCATTGATCACAACATTAATCACAATCATTTTGGGAAAATATGGTAATTTGGTGAAAAAGAGGAAAATGACTAAGTATGGGGAAATTAGTAAAACTTTCCTTAGGGAAATGCATGCCATAATTTATAGGAGAATATAAATGCCCGCACCTCATGGGGGTCCTATAGATTGTTTGTTTTCATACCTGACCATGTCTTTAGTTTGTCCTAAAAGTGCCAGAGGGAGAATTTATGGACTTGCCAAAACAAGGGTTTGTGCCAAAGCAAGTAAAAATGGCTAAGTAGCCTCAGAAAGATGCCTGCCTTAAATTATGGGTTAGAGTAAATTCCCGCACCACATGGGGTTCTTGTAGTGTGCTGGTTTTTATACCTTATCATGGTATTATTTCTCATTAAGGATGTCTGAAGTCAAAGTTATGAATCTGACAAAATGAAGTTTCAGAATAAATTTTGGAGAAAGTCCTGAAAATGATCAAGTGTTGGAAAACTGGCTCAGGTAGCCTTAATAAAATACCCGCCAAAAATTGTGTGTTGAAGAAAATGCTCGCACCATATGGGGGTCTTGTAGATTTATATTTTTCCTACCTAAACATGTCTTTAGATTGTCTTGGAAGTAGATGAGGAAGTAGTTATGAACCTGCCAAAATAATGTTTTAGGCAGATTGGACCAGACTAAGAAAATTGTCCAAGTGTTGGAAAAACTGGCTCATGTGGCCTTGGGAAAATGTCCGTCGTACCTTATAGGTGTATGATAAAAATTATCTGAATAGGATATATCACCATGGTCTCTGTTCTCAAAGAATATGTTTGATGAAAAAGATAATGGTCATCCAAAATAGAGTTTCAAGCTGTTTTGCACTATTCTAGTACTAGCAAAACTGCCTCAGTGGCCTCAGGGAAATGCCTGCCATATCTCATAGGATGATCAGAAAAATAATATGAAAGTGTTAGTCTATATCTTGTTGATGGGTGCATCTAACCATGGTCTTAGTTATCATGTGGCATGTTTTATGACAAAGATATAAATCTTCCAAAGGTAAGAAAAATATTATTTTGCATTTTAAGAACACAAGAAAATTGGTTAAGTGTTAGATTAAGGAAATTGAAAAGGAATTTTGAAATGCCTGTGAGGAGGGGTTATTCTGATGATAAAACTCATCAAGTAGCATAGGCATGTTCCTTGGTGAACTGAGTATTCATCCATACCTCTAGGTTGTCTTCTGATGGCCTCATATGCAAAATATCACTATGCCAAAAATAGGAAAAACAATATTTTGTATAGTGATAACAAAAGAAAATTGGCTAAGTGTTAAAAACAAGAGTTTGACAGGTCAGTTTGAAATGCCCGCCAAGGGCTGTCTTTGTGCAAGTAAATTTATCAAATGTCACGGATCCATTCTTTGGTAAGTTTTCCATCTACTCATGAGTTCAAGTCTCCATAGAGTGTTCACACGTGTGAAATAAGAGTCTGCCAAAATGGGAAGAAATATGTTTTGATGTTCAAAAGAGGTTGAGAAGTTATTTTTAAATGCTTGCCAGACGTTGTGTGTGTGTCAACAGATTTATCTTGTGATATGGTAGTCTTCATTGTTGAAATGGCTATCTATCCATTCTTGTAGGTTTTCTTATGGTGATCACATGAGGGAGAAATCAATATTCCAAAGTAGAAGAAAAATTGTTTTTACAAGTTAAAAACAATTTTGTCTGAGTGTTAAATTAAACAGTTTGGAATCCTATTTTTAAATCATCTCTAGATAATACATGTGTATCAAAAAATTCAGAAGGTGACATGGATCTGATCCTTGTTGAGATGGCTATCCAACCATACTTTTAGTTTGCATTATGATGGTCATATATGGAAAAGATGGACTTGCAAAGTTAGTGAAAAATAATAAATAGAGTTTATTAAATAAGAAGCTAGAGGAATGTATTTAGAAAAATAAACAGAAATTTAATAAAAAGAATTAAGACAGAGTTTTGAAGAGACACATCTTACTGTTGGAGAGATGCAATGTTTAGAAGAAGTTTTAATTGATTATTTCATTAAAACAATAAATAACAAACAGAGATTTGAAGAGGTTTCTAAGCATGATGACATGGAAAGGTGTAATTGGAACAACAAATGAAGGACAAAGATGACTAAGGACATGCATAATGACATTGACAAGCAAGCATGACAAGCATGGAACATCTAGAGAGTCAAATTACCCATTCTGTGGTCATTTTAAGATGATTTGTGTAAGACAAAGATCTTGGTGCAAATATGACAAGGAGATGGTGACATGACAATAGAAAAGCAAAATTGATGAAAAAGAGGGTTGCGGGCATGATAAAATAGTGGACAAGGAAAATATTGTGAGCATCTCCAGAAGATCATGCGTGCATGTTAAATGAGGAAAATTGTGGGCATGATAGAAACTATTGTGGGCATAAGTTATTTCCTATTGTGGGAATCTTCTCAGCACCACCTACGGGCATCCCTTATGGCCACCTGCGGGTATCCAGGTGTGAGTTGTGTGCATCTAGATAGCCCTTGCGGGAATCTAAATACATCACCTACTGGCACCTTGAAGATGGACAATGTGGGCATACTTATTGGAAGATCAAAGACCCCCATATGGGTAGTTGAAGAAGGATATGCGAGCATAAGAGAAGGCCAAGTCTTGGCATAAAAAATAAAAATAAAATGATGATGATGTGGAAAATGAAATAAATTTTTGTTAATGATAACAAAAATAAATTGGTGATGAGGTCAGCCTCCTAAGACATGGAAATAAAAAACTATTTACAACCAAAAAAGGATGCATGGTTACTGACCCACGCATATTTAACAACCAAGAGCCATTGAAAGCCAACATTGGTTTGGCGAGTGTGATTTCTACTAGTAGTTTAAAGGATTAATTGTATTAGTTTTCCATAGGTGCATTCATTATATATGAGATTATGCTAAATATTTTGTGGAATTCTTGTCCAACTGACTCCCTCTCTTAATATCCTGCTATGATCTATGTCCATAAAAATTTAGATCTATTGCCGTCATATAGCCTTCCTTACTCTGCCATAAATCCAATAATTTGAATATTTTCTTCTTTCATTTGAAGGCTTCGTCCAAAGGTAGTATGCTCGACAAGTCAAAGTCATCCTATCAGGTCTATAGAAAGTACCTCAAATGTCAATATGTAAGTCAAAATAAGTTCATTTTATTTTCTGCAATGAGGTCCCAATTGTACTCCACTTCAAATAATTATATTTAAACAAATAAGAATGTTAAATTAAATATAGACATATAGCGTTGATATAGAGAAGAAATTTCATCGACAATTAAAAACGTTGATATTGCCATGGTTTTTCCGCCAAGATAAAAAAAATGAAGTATTAATCCACGAATGTTCAAGACGTGGAAATATTTCGTGGAAAAATCCACCCAAATGTATTAGTGTCAGCTAAGTATTTGTTTTTGCAATTTATTTGTTAGATATCAGTTTGTTTGATACTTAAATTGTCTGTAGTTTATATTAGATTCAATTATGTTGATTAGCTTACTTAATTTATAGTTTGCAGAGATCTGTGTAGGTATTTCCATTCTTGTTTTACCGTCGTTTCCTTCTTTCTTTATTTTTGTCCCGTCGATTTAGTGTTTTCCATTTAGTCTCTGTCATTCACATTTTTCTTAGTGTAGGTATTTACAACTCATTTCTTTTCCCCTTTACAAAATACCTCTGCGTTTCTATCCATTTCAATTTCCATTACGATTTTGACCAACATGCCTTTGCATCCTTGCCTTTGCTCATCTTTCTTCTCATGTTTATTCTTTGTTGCATTTACAACTACGTTCATATTTTTGTCAGGAAACATATTTCGGGTGAAGTGTGTGAACAAATCGTAAGGAATCTGGGGAAAGGGTTCGGAACCCACTTCCCAAATGGGCTCATTTACCCCTTAAGGTGGAAAATTTCTAGAATTACCTAACAGGCATGGAGAAAAGTGAGTCTGAACAGACCTCTAAGTTTTGGGTTTAGTTTATTTTTTAGATTTAAATCTTACCGTACGTAGAATTTAGAACTGCATTTTCTCTTTTGTTAATTGATTGCATTTTTTTTTGTCACCATAGACCTGCACTTCATCTTCAGAATTTCGTCAATAAACATAGATAGTGTTAGGAAGTAGACTTAGAATAGATAGCACATTTCCATTTGACTTCATTATACGTAGATAGAAAATAAATTTACTTCAATTGAATAGTGTATTTTCTTTTCGTTTACATAGAATAGGGTTCACTTGCTCTTTCTTTCTTGCAATAGAACACATTTCAATCTGATAGATAGAAGTTAAATAGATTTACTTGTAAGTTGTTTATCACTTTATAGTAAGACTTTAGAATAGTATTTCAATTCAGTTCTGTTAATTTACAGTTAGTTGCTGATTAGATCAGATGAATTGAATAGTTTTCTTTCAATCCGTTTACTATTTCACAATGCATTTATTTATGCTTGGTATTTAGAATTATGTTTTCTTTGCTTTCTACTAATCCATAGTTAAATAATTAGGTTGAATTCCATAGATCATGTAGTTAGTTCGTTTTCTTAAGAAATATAATAGTTTCTATTTTAAAATAATTAGTTTATTAATTCTATAGCTTAAATCTTAGTTTCTCTCTTTAATAATCAAGTTGTAATTGCATTCTTAGATAGATATTTACTTTTTCATAAGTACAATATATTTCTCATTCATAGCATAGATTAGATAATTTGCTGAAAGTTTGAGTAGTTAGTTTTGTTTTAATTAGTTAGTTCATTTTTAGACCAAGCGCTGCTTTCTGGATAAGACATTTCTTTCCATTGCAATTTTAATTCTAGTTCATAGGGGAAAATGGCATAGCATTAGTCTTAAATTGATAATCAAGTTTGATTTAAATTTGATAGAAAAGTATGATTTAATCCCTACTTAGATTTTGAATGAAGTGTCGTATGTAGTGTCTGAAAAAAGTCTTGTATGTAGTATCGTTTGACAAATAATAGGATAGATTCCTTATAAATGTAAGTGACTCATTTTTCCATTCTGGATTAGATTTCAATTTCCACTTTTAAGTAAATTACTAGCTCTAGGATAAGTTAGGCTAGGGTAGTTTATACTTTTAGTCCTGCACATATATTGTTTGCATCTCAGAAGTTACCTTCCCAGGTAGACAATTAAGTGTTGAATTATATAGCACATATTTTCACCAACAGTAATTGCAGATTTATATTGTGGTAAGGACTTTCCTTGAACATTGAATGACATGAAAAATGACTTGGAAGCGTTGAATCAACGCGGAAGAGACCAGACATAAAGACAAGATAGTGTATTCTTTGAATTGACTCAAAGGATCAAGTTGAATAATGAAAATGGATCAACTCAAGGACAATAAAAAAACCCAATTGTTTAAAATGGAATGTAGGTAGGTTCCATGTTTAAGGGTAACTATAATATACCATTAATAAAATGAAAAATTTCTTCCCATTCCCTTAATTTCCCCATCACAATGGATGATTACATCTTTGCTTTTTAATGAGCTTGAAAAGGGTAACAAACAATCGATATATCTCATCAAGTGATTATTTCAACCTCATATGTTTTATGAACTTGAGAAAGGAGGGGCTCATTCACAAAAGATGGTCCTTCCTCACTTAATTTTATGATTCTGGAGAAGTTAAAATCATTTGTCGCTTCATGTTTAAAGAGTCTGAAATGACTAAGAAGACTCCAAGATGGATTTTTTCATAAATTTAGTCCGTGACGTCCAAAAAAGTATAAACTGATACCCAAGAGAACTCTTCTAGTCGAAATGAAATAGAGTGTACATTTTTCATAAATGAGTCTAAATGGTCTAAAAAGGGGGTAAACTATCATCGGATAGATGGCCTTTCAAATACGTTTACAAGCGTGAAAAAATCAAGTTCAATTGGTGATCTTTTCCTACGTAGAGAGTCTGAAAAGTTCTTAAAGATGACTCCAAGGGGATTTCCTTTCTTATATAAGTTTTTAGGAGTCTGAAAAAGTGATAAAAGTATACTCGATACCTTTTCTCTAAGTTTCTAATGAGCATGACTAGGGTATAAAATGTGCACGAAAGCTTTTTCAATTTTGCACGGAGCATGAAAAATTAAAAAAGAGACTCCGTCGTAGCCAAAAAATGCCCAATTAAGTCCTAAAATACTTTAAAAAGACCATTAGACCAATTTCACATATGAACTATGGAAAACATGGTAAAAATAAACCATATTAAACTATTTTAAATACTATTTTTTGTTTTAAAAACAAAAAATGGTATAAAAAGTGAAATGGTAAAAAACATTTTACCATTTTTTTTACTATAAGAGTTTTATTGAAAAATAGTGTTTGGAGAGGAAATATTGTGATGTTGATTCTGAGGGATATAGACATGCATTCGACAAATCGTAGAGTCTAGGTAAGTGTTTTCATCCTTCCCTTCATTTTTATTGAAAATGTTTTTTCATTTCATCATGCTTTTTTAGGTTTTTGGGCTAGTTTTGTAAAGGGGGGGAGCATGCCCTCGGTGATTCTCTTCTCCCTTTTCGGATGTTTGTTGACGCACTCTCCAAAATGGGAAAGAGCATAGACACCTCTATCCGAAGAGAGGAAATGCGTCGTCTCTCTGTTTGGTAGATGAAAAAGCATCGGAGGCCACAAAACTTCCAAAATGATAGTTTAAAGCATGAATTTGAATTTCTTCCTCCATGAAATGTCTCTAATTCATGTTTTTTGGATGTCCCATAGGTATTTGAAACAAATCATGGTCATTTGTAGGGAGCGTGAAGATGGTTTGGATGATTCCCAAGCGATAAATGATCCAAACATGGTAATGTCTTCGAGGGAGTGTGGAATCCTCAAATACTTCATAGTTCTGGGCATGAGAGCCCATGTTCGATTACTAAACCATCTAACTAGGATGTGGGACCTAGAGAAACAACACTTCCAAGTGGTCACACATATCCTAACCATATATGTTGAGGATATTTACTTCTTGACCAGAATTTCTAGGATAGGGAGTTTGGTGTCACTCTTTGGTTCGTAAGGGGGAGATATGACTATTGATGGCCTTATCGATGAGTACAATGTGATTGGAAGTAGGTATCAATTTAAATGAGGATGATCAGTGGGAAAAAATATGCTACTTTCATTGTGTTTTTATTTTACAACATATAATATCTTAATATTGCAAAAATTCCACCAATTTTGTTATCAAAAATTCTCAATCAATGCGGACAAATATTGTTTCCCTAGTCTACATGGGGAAGCTCTAGAACAAAAGACTCACATAAATTTATCATATCTCTATATTGTCAAATCACTTGATTATAAAGATTTATTACCTCACAATGAGCGTGATCCTTGTCATTTGAATTCTTTCATGATCACTTGTACCTGCAAAAGAATGTAAATAATAAGATACAAAAGTGAAAGAAACAAGATAACATAACACTCTATGATAATGATCATGGAGAAAAGCAATGAACAACTCAGATAAAAGACAAATTATTCATGGGAAAGGGAAACATATTTGTATTAATAAATATAGATAAAAATGTAATCAAGGCCTTGATGTTGAATCCTTGTCCTCACAATGTGTATTCCCTCACTTTTACAAACTCTATGATCTCTCAAAAATATCACTCACAAGACCATACTCTTTTCCTCCTACACCAGGAATGATTCCAACAGCATAAAGATACTTTCTGAATCCTCTTCCCCCTTATCATCCATGAGGATAAGCTTGCATATAAAGGAAAAAGAGGGAACAAATAGGTCGAGATTATTTGGGAGGAAGATGAGGGCTCATCCCTAGAGGTTAGGTGTACGAATCCCACCTAATCCAATCAATTGGGATAATCCTCCACAAGGGATTTCATCTAGAAGGTTGTCGAAATCTCTTACTTTTTCCATTTTAAGAGATTTTACACTAGGATTGTACACTAGCAAAAGGCGTCAGGGGGAACCAACACTTCTTGTCAATGGGAAAACCCAATTTTTAGTCACAAATAATTTACAAAAATTATTAACTGTAAAAACAATGAGATCCTAACTAATTATTTGACAATAAAACACATGAATCACAAACACATTCGAGATATATTTACCGTGTAAAACACTAGATGGGAAAAAAAATGTTGATTTTATTATCTCTAATACCCTAGGCTCTCTTCTTGGGATAATGGCCCATTAAGTAAAATATAATGACAAAATGCTCGCTTTCAAACCGCAAGATTATTCCTTTGATCTTACTAGTTTCTAACCTTCATTTTTCGTGTGCTAGTTTCCTCTAACCCTACCCTTGTAGCTGCACACTTGGTTGAAAGTCCTTCTCTAATGACTGAATGAGATATCACTCACTCTGTGTGTCTATTGTATGTCACCTCTTCTCACCTATATTTCCTTTTATAACATTATAATATGAAAATATCTTGGTCCAATTCCATGGGATACCAAATACCATGGGCCCTCTAGATCATTTACATAAAGTAATTACAAAACTACATTCACTTTAATAGTTCGCTTTACTAAATTGGATGTCCTATGTCTAAGAGTCATTGAACGAAACCTTTCACATGTCAGACCTTTTTTATGTGGAAGTACCTATATGACTCTACAAAAATCAACACAAAAACCCTAGATATGGTACCCATCTACCCTCCTGGTGTCAAAGTTAGGTTCTCAAATCACTGATTTTGAGAAAATTCATTGCACTAGTTTCCTCTATGTTGGTACCTATAATTTTATCGATCCATTTCATCATTTTAATCCTATGAAAAGAATAATTGCAAGTTTACTTTACACCAAAGTGTCGAGCTATTTCCATAATTCCATTAAAAGGATGACTATATAACTGATAGATATCATGTTTCATTAGAGCTGAGAGCGAGCAAGGAGGTTTATAAATGGATTAATAGAAGGAAGGTGACAATCCTTTTAGCAGAAGGATGGACATGTGTCATTGGTCCATTCCTCTCCTTGGGATCTTCCACATGCCGTCATATTGTCCTTGTTTCTAAGGACCACTCAATATGGGGTACTAGTTTGGTATGGTTGGTAGAAATAATGAAGTACCATTCTTTTGAATGAAATATTGTGAGAAAAAGGGATGAAATATTGGCTACAATCAGTTGAGATAATATAATTTGCATAATGGTTGGAAATATATTGTCTCACCCTTAAACACTTACAAGAGTGATATTATTGGTACATTGTCAACCTCAATTAAGGTACAGACAAGGGAAAACATTTAACAAACAAGATTTGAACTTGAGTGAGGTGGATAAACAACTTCTCATTTTAATTACATAATCTGAGATGCAATTAACATGATTATCAAGGAAGTTATTTTATATTGTCCAAAATTAACATCATACAAATAGATGCTTTAGTACCATGTAAAATATTAATATGAAAATTAAAAATATGAGATACTCTCATCATGTTCTCTAAATCATAATGAAAAAACAAAAACAAAAATTATAATACAATGCTTACTCTAATATAAACTGTTTTACTAATTAAATATTCATTAATTAAATACCTAATTTATTAAGAATGACATAAATATGTTGACATTTTAGGACTTAACAACATAATCTTATAAGATATTTAAGTAATTGCAATGAGATATCAAATTGACATTTTAGGACTTTCTAAAATCACAACAACATAATCTTATCTCAAAATATTTAAGTAATTGTAATCTCAAATGGAGATCTTACTCTATGGCCTACCTCTATATTACATTAAGCCTTTTTACCATGATTAATCTTAAAATATTTATGTAATTTTACAAATTGCATTGTTAGAGAATGAAACCTTTGACTTCAATACTCAATCTTACAAATCCTATATCAAGAAATAATAAAAATATATGCATTATATTTTTATTTAAAATATTAAATATTTTTTTTTTCACTTTGAGAGTCTTATAATACATTTGATTATTTTCAAAAGATGTTTGTGAATGTTTTCCAAATTAAAATGAGAGGTTAACATTGTATAATGCAGTTGTATGACACTTATTTTAAAAGGGATGATTTTTTTTACATTAAAATAATGATTTTATTGATTCCAAATTTGGATTTTTACAAAGAGTATAATCACCAAAGATTAAAGTTAACATTAAAATTATATCTTATTTAACATTCTTCTTTTAAAAAAAACATCTTATTAAATACTTAAACTTTATACATGTAAAATTTTTACATCATTATTTATAAGATTCATATTTAAAAGCAATAATAAGTAGAAAAAAAATAATTCATACACAATGTACATTGGAGTATGGTGAATGATAATATGTAAACAAATTTAATATTAACATTATTACATATTTTGACAATGCAAGGGATGTAATAATTGTCCTTTTTATTATAAGAAAAGTATAGAATATATTTTTATTGAAAGATGTTAACTTTATAATTCTTACCAACTTTCAAGATAATTTAAATAACAAAATTTAAAATTTAAAAAGTTGAAAAAGGAAATTACAATATCATATAATTATTAAATGATAAAATTATAATTGAATTTTAAAAATACATTGAGAATTTAAAAAGGCGGGCTTGAGTTATTTCACAAGTATAGTATAGTGAAAATCATTGGAATGACCATTGTTATTTCTTTTATTACGATTAATACTATTATCTCAATTTATAAGTATCATTTTTTTCTGTAAATGGATTTTTTTTGTCAAGGTTAAGGTTCATTTACGTCACTCACTTGGCTTGAGTTTGGTAACCCCTTCCATTCTTTGTTCTTCAAAATCTCAACCTTTCTTCCCTAGTTGATTCCACCTCCATCCTAGATTACACTTTGTTGTGCATAAGAGCTATGCTTAACTCATATTTGAAATATTTCAAATAGTTGGTAGATTCAAGAAATGGGTCCTCTCCCTTTTTTTCTAAAGGAATTTTTATGGAGCAAGTAGTTTAAACCCTAGTTTTCACCCGAAGGAATGAAATCGAGATGAATCACACATATTATTAGTGAAATAGTTTGATTTGTAGATTTAATAGTTTATTGAAAAAGCTTGTAGACATCCATGAGTGTTTTTTTGACTTTTGGAATCTTATACATAGTGTAAATCCTTATATCCACTCTTCCAATTATGATTTTTTTTATGGAATTTGATTCAAGAAAGGATAGTGATTTGGTTTTCAATTTCAGTCCCTTTATCATGGACAAATGTAATACCATTATTTTTACCTTTTTCATGTCTAATATAGATCATGTAAATGATGGAAATATTCTAGTAGATATTCGTAGTGAGGTAGTAGATATTCGTAGTGAGGAACTCAAGTGCAAGGCCCGACTAGTGAATGGATAGGCATGTATGATGTAAATATCTATATATGGGCCATGTGTTAGGCTTAGAATGAATACTTAAATCTATGTAACTACTATGTTGGTAAAAAATATAATGATATTTAAGATGGTTGTGTATAGAGCAGTAGGGGGGCTATGATTTCACTAGAGGGGAAGAGGAACGGGGGCCTATGGGAAAGTGAATTAACTTTTTCCAAGTTCCCACCTTATAAATCATATATTTTCTACCATGTTCATTAAATAATCCAATTATAAACTTTGAATTATTAAAACCAATCGTTGAATGCATGTGATAGGTTGGTGGGAAAGTCTTCTCATGTAGTTGAGGAAGCATGGGCTCAATATAGTTCTTATGCCAATTGTAGGATTCCTTCACTCTATGGTAAAAAATAATGTCTGTTGTCATTCACTCTCATGTAAAATTTTTTCTACATATTATGGTGTTCTCTCCATTTAATAATTGGGATAGTTTAAGACATTAATTACAATCGACACTATGAAGAGTAAATTGTAGACATTAAAGTGAAGAATGATGGTTGTGGGTTAGCATATATAATGAGCACATTATTAAACCTCCACCCACTAAACACTTGTTTCTCTTTTGATTCCTGAGAATCTAGGTATTAATTGTATAGGATACTCTTTATATGCATATAATAAGTTGGAATCTTTCTACACATTGAAAAGCACAGTAAAGGAAAGGTTTTATGAGGGGATGTTGAGCAGAAAGGGTAGGTCTTCCTTGTGTTATGTGGGATAGTTGAAGATATTTTCATGTTTGTGATGGTTGAATAGGTACATATTGTCTAAGCATGATAGAAAATCCCTTGGGCCAAGAGAGAGTGTTAGCAACCAAAATTTGCTCACTAACCTTGTGATAAATTTCATCACCATTCTACATCATAATTGGAAAAATTTGAACCATTTTCCATCTCACATCATCCATATGACCTGAGGAAGTGACTATATAAGGATTTACCAAGAAGCTAGTGTAACTTGATTGTATTTATCCTCACTCGTAACCACCTCAAATACATAAGGACTAAACAAACATTGGGTTCTAATTAAATGAACTCCACTCCTCCTGAGTCCTCAAATTCAAATCAATTTTCACATTATTGGTTTGTGCTCATACCTTAGAGTCCATTGGCATCATTGGTGTTGGAAACATTAATATGTTAGGGTTAATTGTCTTTGTATAATCTGTAGTATTACTATTCATGTGAGGTGAATATGAAGAAGCATGTGGAACAATCCATGAAACACCTTGGAATATGAAACCAAGGGTCACATACATTGTATATATATGTACATGTGTTGTTGAGAAGTATGCATAAACACATATCTATCTATTGTGCATTTGTGTATGTTAGTCAATTTGATTGTTTTCCATATTGGGAATCCCAACACTGATACCAAAGCGATTGTAAATCTTATGGCCCGTCACTTGCATACTACCCATATTATTGTGCTATTTTTGAGAGTTAAGGTTCTTTCATATCATTTGTATTGCATTTCTACCATTACCTTCCGTATCCTCTACATATTTCCTACTAAATGAATGCACTCTCCTTTGTCCTACATGTACAGATGGTTTTCTTTATGGCCTACACTTCCACCTACCATATTCTCTTCTTTTAGTATGGCGTTCCCTACCTTTATTGTACTCGACATACACTTGACACTCTTGTGACATGGGCGTAAGCCAAACATCTAGGCATAGACTACCATTCAAATCACTAATACATGAGGACCAAGCTATCTCCTCCACTTTCTATATTTTTGTTCTCTGGATTGTTTTTCTAGGGATTCACATGCTCATATTTCTTAGAGTAGTCTCACGTTCGAATTTGTGAAATTTTTTTTACTCTCTTCACGATAAGTTGAATTTTTTAGTTTGGAGCTGAACATCCATACTCCATCATATTGCATATAATGATCTATTACATGTTGTTGCATATTGCAATGGTTTGGTTCCTCCATGATTTTCCTTCATGTATTACTCACATTGCAATTGTTGAATGCATGAAGACATTCACTTGAATGGTTAAATGTGTATGGGTGAATGATTTCTTCTTTACATGATGGTGATCTCTAACGGTGGAAACTTTCATGGAGATTCACCCTTGGAGAAAGCAATGTGGAGTTTCCTAATGGAGATAGACTTTTTGGGTAGTGGAGACTAGTACCACACTTGGTATTGGAGGAGTGGTGAAGCTACATACAAAACCACAACCACATTGAAAACTAGAACATTGCTACTAATTCATTTTTTAAGTAATTCTAGAGCACCAACAATTTGAATGAACTTATACTACTATCTTAGATATAAAAGGAACTCAAGAATCTTACTTTATAAACAATATATCTTTTGGTTATTAAACTCTTTTCAGAGGTTGATCTAATTTCTTCCAAGTCTCATGCATCCTTAAGAACAATAGAGATGCTATGATGAGTTCATGCTTATAGGGATGTGGTTTGGATGTAGTTAAAGACAAAATCATGCACATGGACATTTAGCATGGAATTAATGACAAATTTAGGCTATGGTTATGACATTCACACATAGATAATGCCAATAAATGGTCCATGATTGCTAATGACAATAACACACCACATTTACAAATGTAAGTAATATAAATGTAGCTAATAATAATAGAAATGATGTATAATGATAATTACACTCATGTCAAAATATGTGGACAAAAATGAACAAAATTACAATGCTAACCATTTATCTTTAGCATAGCTTATAGAAACAATGAAATACATTTTTCCTAGCTATGATTTTTATAAACATAGTAATTGCTTTTATATCTTCTTTTGTTTTGACCAATGGACACCATTTATATAAATATATTCTACAATGTTTATTTTTGTAACATACCCCATATACCTCAATGTAGTACGTGAGAAAAATGTGGTAATTTTTCTCTCGCGTTATTTAATTGACAATCATCGTAGCGAGTTTTCTTGGATACAAGGAGAGTTTAGTAACAAATTTCATCACAATATCCCACCATGTTAAGGTAATGAGAAAAATAATAACCAATTCCTCAACATAACCTTCTAATGAATATGCCCGCAAAAACGAGAATGTAACGACTCTCAGACAAAAATGAAAGTAATATTTTCCCTAAGACACCTTAACCTTTTGATACAAGTACTTATACCATTGCTACTTTCATAAATATCATCACAATCTTGCCTTGAAGATATACCTACATCATTGTTGAATTACACACATATTTGTGTACATCCATAAACTAAGGAAAGTCCTTTTTGTATTTTCTTTATAACCGTGTGTAGGCTTAGCCTTTCTTTGGAAACCTTAACTTGAAAAATATGACATGTTACTCTTTCCAATTGTTATAATGAGAGTCATAAACTTCATGACCTAAAGCCGTACATGCAATACTTTTAGTTAAATACTTATGTCCAGCCTTAAAATATCAATTCGTAAGGTACCCATTGTAAAACACAATTCAAAGTAAATAATACCCTGAACACTCTTAACTAACCCATAGCATAGCTTACAAAATCTCTAATCCTTAAAATGTTAGTTGTGTTGGTTTTAGCATCTTAATTGTGATTATTGAATGTTCTCATCATTCCAGTATTATTCATAACCTTTCAAGGATTTTATTCATCACAGTGCTTCTAACAATTTCCAAAGTGTGAACTAAGATAATTATGACTCCAACCCACTATTCTTGATGATCATTTTAAAAATATTTAAACTATTTTAAATATACAGCATAATGCAAGGGAAATAACATTAGGCACAATAACAAAAAGACACCAATGTACTTGGTTTTCCCCAAGTGCAGGGTTACGTCCACCAATCTCTAGTATCATGTAAAATATTTCCCAAAAGGGGGTGGCTACAATCTGCAACAACTCTGTTGCCATACAATCATTTGGTTTACATTTCAAGGACTCCTTCTCACAGAGTATTCCTTTATTCCTATTATACTGATTTCGAATGAACACTTTTAACATAAGCTTAGGATTACATCCTAATCTAGACATACCCAAATTGACAAGGTTGGGTCTATGTTCAAACTAATTCATCTACATAAACAGGTATGAAATTCCAGATAAATTATAATCTGTGCCGTTTTGCTACCTATTGCCTTTTAATAAAAAACTGATGTATTAGACAACAAGGGGGAGGGGTCATCACTTGGCATATACAATCATCTAAAACCCAATCTTAGATCACACATTTGAAACCCATTTCCATGGAACGCTCGATACGTATGTGATATCTAGCGCATGCAGAAGACAAAATATAACCAAAATCGAAAAACTTTAAGTAGGGAACCGGAGGTGAATCATAGCTCCAATTTCTGGGTGAGGAGCACGCATCCAAGGGTGATCCATACAAGACCAACAACTGAGGTTTAAAAGTGGATCCAAAATGTGGCGGATGGATTGCATCCTTGGGTTAAAATCTATTGGGCCATCGCATCTAGGGTTGATGATCGAGCTGCAGTGAAATACCCACACGTAGACCAGGTCAAAACTAGCAGCGTGAAGATGCATATTCGCATTCACAGACATTCCACCTAGGTCATCGTTTGACACTATACTCTTTGCACGGAATTTAAGGTACAGATCTGTTTTATACAGGTTCATGCGAGGTCAAAAATTGCAACACTTCATGGAAGGCGAAAACATAGTCTAGGTAAGGTTGTTGGCATAAGGCAGCGCTTGACAATCACACATAAAATACAATACAAAAACTAGCAGCTTAGTAGCAAACGATTCTAGACATTGGCCTATTCCTAAATCAAACCCTAGGTTATGAAACCACGGATGTCAATATCATGGAAAATGGGTAGATCTAACTATCCTAACTTCCGATCTACTCAACGCATACATACTTATCTAAAATACAAAGATTTTCAAAGGGGATCAAGCATCGCTATCCGTATAAGGTTTTCCATAAACTAGTTCCATAAAGGGATCGACATGTAACATACCCGATCCAAACCTGTCATATAAATCGTATGCAACCTACATGAAGGGCAGAGGCTGCATAGCATGCCTAATTGCATTTCCCCGATCGCAGCACATTCCATCAAACTCTGCCTCGGTCAAATGTCCCTCCACCGAACTGTATATCAAAAGTTGCAGATCCAGCGACACTGTAACTCCCAAGGAGATTTTCCCAGGCTATGTTTCCCTCATCAGTTGAACGATTTCCAATCCTCGTGACATATAGTGATTTCCCCTCTGGAAAAACGTAGAGTAAAACTCAGATTGCCCCCTTTCTCCTTTCTTTTTCCTTCCCCAGCGCAGAGATCTTTCTCCCTTCTTATAGTGTGGGATGGATTTCCCCATTAATATGTTTTTACTGCTGGTATAAAGTTTATTGATATGCATAGTTATTCCAGAGGGACCGTTTTAGGAAAGACCTGTCGAAAATAATGACACTATCATTATCTACGGAAAATCCCTTCAATCCGTCGGTTTGCCATAGTTCCCGCTCAATGCAGTCTACGTTTTCCAAAGGAAGCAAGACTCCTTCATTAAGAACCCCAACCCTTTCATGCTTTTGCTTTTATACACATTATATATCCGATTATGCTTTTAGGGTTACTAAAAAGTATAGTTGTAGCTATAAATAAATCTATATATATATAAACATATATATATCATATAGTGTCATAGGTCAACTAAGGCATTAGTAAAAGTAAAATAGGTTACCGTGTGTTAGTTCATGTAAATGGTACATCACCACTTGAACTTTATCGAGGGTGAGCCCGTGACGATATCCTCCTTTCTATGGTGTCATATCATCTCTCAACAAAATCGTTCTTAGCTTGTTGCCCCTTTTAGTCGAGGTCACAAGTACTTAAAATTCTATTGCTATCATCTCTTAGTTAGCATAATTATCGTGAAGTCTAGTCCCAAAACTCACCCTTAGAACCTCCCTACTCAAGAGTGTACGTGATTCCATGGCATCAAGGTAATGGTTCTGTAACCATTCGTCTTTTCTCCTAAGTGGTTATGCTTATTTTATTTTTAATTTTTTTATTCTTTTTGTTTCCCGTCATTAAGCTCCATTGACGTCCTAACTCTCCTAAGTCTACGACTTAGTACATTAACTTGTATAAATTTCAAGGTATTTTTCTGGTGGGGCCTTGGCCTTCAGCTCCTCACCAAAAATGAGTACATTGGAATATTCCAAATTTACAAAACATTTAATGTATAAAAGGAAGGATATTACACTTTTTACACTGGAAAAAACACAATTTGACAAAGTGTATTTTAACAAAATGTATAATCTAAATTTCAATAAATTAAAAGAAAATATATAATATAAATTTCAATATTTGAATAAAGATTCCAAAATATTTACACAGACCTTACTTTAAAAAAAGTTATAATTTAACACTAAATATTTTGACAAATATATATAATGTATAGATTTTTATAAGATTGTTTTTATCATAGACCTTACTTTAAAAAAAATTATAATTTAACACTAAATATTTTGACAAATATATATAATGTATAGATTTTTATAAGATTGTTTTCATTTTTCTGTATACGGTTTTCTTTTTTAGCTTTATGTTTTTTTTTTACGCTTTAAGCTTTATGTAATTTTTTTTACGCTTTAAGCTTTATGTCTTTTTTAGAGATTGAATTACTTAATCTACGGTTAAAGCTTAAATTGAATTGTTTTATGCTTTTTCACTTTAAGCTTTTCTTGCTTTTAAGGATTGAATTGTTTTATTCTTTTTCACTTTAGGGCGTAACTTCTCTGTCATATAGTATCTACCACACCAAGAGCGTCAATCATTCTGCAATTTCTAACATCTCCGCAACTTCTGCAACTTCTGGCATTGTATAGTATCTACTACACCAAGAGCGTCAAGCATTCTGCAGCAGCATTGTTTGCTCTTCTCTGCTCTGCCATATCTGCCATATGAGAGACAATTTGATTGCTCTACTCTGCCATACGAGTGACGATTTTTAATTCAATTCACTTAAGATTGCCTTCAATTTCTGCCATTTCCGCAACTTCTCCTCTGTCCATGGCCATTGGCTTATTTCTTTCAATTTTATATACTAACTAGCCTGGCATTTACGCTTCTCCAATTTCAAGTATTTTCGTAACCTCTCCTCTTTCCATGGAAATTTGGATTGGCCGTCTTTTCATTTCGTTTAAATTGATGTTTATTGTTTTCATTCGTTTAATGCTTTCTAGATGGATCGGATCAATGGTTTTATTGTTTTGTTTCATGCCCCATATTCCCATCAGTGATAGAAACCTATGCATTCATTCAACGTCAGCAGCACTGTTTTCTCTGCTCAGCCATATGAGAGAAGATTTGATTGCTCTGCTCTGCCATATGTAAATGGTATCAAGTAATGTAGTATTTTTAATTCAATTCACTTAAGATTGCCTTCAATTTCTACAATAAGAAAACATCAGTTAATAAATACAATGGATAATTTTATGTGGATTATTTTTTGATAGATATTGACCTCTAAATTCTTGAAATGTGCAGGTGCGGCTACATTGATCAGTTACAATCATTGCACATATTTGTTGGGCAGAAAAGAATCCAGGTTGCACCAATGCACACCATCATTTACAAGCCTGATATACTAAGCTATGACCTAGCCTGGCCCTTTATAAATTCATTTACAGATTTCTGGCATTTCAGCTTCTGATATACTGAGCCCTGACCTAGCCTGCCATTTCCGCTTTTGCAATTTCTGGCATTTCCGCAACTTCTCCTCTTTCCATGGCCATGGAAATTTGGATTTGCCGTCTTTTCATTTCGTTTATATTGATGTTTAGGTTTTTCTTTCGTTTCGTGCTTTCTTTGATGCTGTTTCGTTTGATGGCCCATATTCCTATCAGAGATAGAAACATATGTATCAATTCAACAACAGCACTACTTTCTTCTCTGCTCTGCAGTATGAAGAAGATTTGATTGCTCTGCTCTGCCATATATAAATGCTACAAAGTAATTCTTATGGTTTTCTTTAGTTTTGTGGTTTCTAGATGGATCGGATCAATGGTTTTAGTGTTTCGACTGATGCCCCACATTACCATCAGAGATAGAAACCTATGCCTTCATTCAACAGCAGCAGCTCTGTCTGCCCATCAGAGATAGAAACCTATGCCTTCATTCAACAGCAACAACAGCAACAATGTGTGCTCTGCTCTGCCATAGGTAAATGCTATCAAGTAATGCAGTATTCTTAACTCATTTCTTTTAAGATTGCCCTCAATTTCTACCGAAAACCTAAGTTAATAGTAAGAATGGATAATTTATTGACTTTTTAAATTCTTGAAATGTGCAGGTGGGTTTACATTGATCAATTACAATCATTACACATATTTGTTAGGCGTAGAAGGGTTATACATGCAGGCTGCAGCAATGTCCAAATCTATATACTCGTTTTGAGGTCAGCTCAGCTGAACGATCATCAATTTATCAGAACTCTCCAGGAAAACATGCAAAATACACGCCAAGGGTAAAGTATCTAATCTCACAATTTTCTTATTTATTTCATTTTCATGTATGCATTCATTTACAAGCCTGATATGATATACTAACCTGTGGCCTGTCTTAAACCTTTCTAAATTCATTTACAGTTTTTCCCTAGTGCAGCCTATCAACCTCGCCTTTCTGTTTCATGTTTCCACAAGGCCACATGCAGCCAGCCAACTCTGCTATGCTCATTATATATACCTGCATACATACCTAGCATGTCCACGGCCACAACCACTATCCATTACCGCCATAACCACAACCATCTGTTTCTTGTTGTGGGAATGTATTTTTTAACATCCTAGGGTTTTAAATGTTTGAATGGTAGATGACTCTATGAGGTGTTGTGTGATGGACCATAGTAAACGAACTCATATAAAGAAATATCCAAGCCATGTCATAAGTCATAAATTGGGGTAGCTTATAATCTTTTTATATATTATCATATATTATCAATGGCAATCCAATAGCTAAGAATGCAAAGACCCTATTGAACTTATAATAACTTTCGTTTATAGAGCTATATTATAAAGTGATATTTCCATATTACACAGTGATATTTTACTGAATGGGATACAATTTTTATAGACATATTTATTTCTTCTCCCACATGTACCATATGTATTACTATTTTGCTTTACAACCTTTTGATAGGTCTTTATGATATTTTCCATCTGATATGTCCTCTCTACATTAAATGGTACTTTCTATGTGGGTTGCAAATGTAGGTTGAATTTTTATGCATCATCATAGTTTACAAAATATTTTCTTGCTTTTTATATATCAGCACAGTTGTATATGTTGTTTGAACTTTGTATTTGGGACTCTAATTAAACTAGCTCCATAATGAACATATAAATTGAAAGGAAATTCTAATTATATAGTTAATAGACTAGTACAAGAAGTATATTGCTATATTTTCATTAAGTAGTTGCAGGCTATGTTGGTTAGTCTAGGTTAATATAGATGAATTGTAATATACAATTTTAATATTATATATATATTCTATCCTGCAACAAGAAACAAACTCTCACATACTATGGTCATTTTGTCTATATACCTAGCATTGCTATAGACATAGCAACAACCATAGACAAATTTTTATCACTTGTTTGAGATTCATTGTTCAATAAGAAGTGTTTGTTTCAGTAAAATCTCAAATTCATGAATAGTGATATAGAATTATATATACAATGACGAGAAAGTGATTTTTTTAAAACATTTGTTCAATAAGATATGTTTGTTTCAATAAAAGCTCAGTTTTATGAATGTTTGTTTTAGTAAAAAAACTAGGTTTCCTGAATAGTGATAATAGAAATTTATATAAAAGGATTGGAGAGATAAGTGTTGCTCACATTAATGGAAATGGAAGCCATTGGGAGAATGCAATATTTTCTGCTCATGGGTATAGGTCTATAAGTTAATGAATTTTCTTCAAGAGAATAGGGATTAATATATTTCTCTATTAACAGAGTACTTTTACATTAAGGGAATTCTTATATATTTTTTATTATTTTGGGTATGTCAAAAGATTGTATATATATATATATATATATATATTTTAAATATTTCAAGAAAGAGAGTATACCAAAAGCTTGTATTTTTTTTTAATTCTTTGTAAAGTATGTCAAAAAAATAAATTGCAAATTTTTTATTAGTTTGTAAAGTATGTCAAAAGTTTTAATTATTTTAAAGATTGTAATAATAATCTGAGCTTTTAATTCCTACAAACATAAAGATGAAAATACAACTTCATATGTCATACATCTCTATTCATCTCAATTTTTTTATTGACTATATTGGTAATATAGTTATATGTTTTATTAATAATGTTTAGATATATAATTTTTTTTTTAAGTATATATATTATATTTAAAAAATAAATTTTATATTTTTTATTGGTTTGTAAAATATTTCAAAAGTCTTAATTACTTTTGGGTACTAATTAGTTTAAAGACTACAATAATAATTTGAATGTTTAATCCTACAAACATAAGATGAAAATTCAACATCATATGTGATACATTGCTATTCAGTCCAATTTTTTTATTGACTATATTGGTATTATAGTTATATGTTTTTTTATCAATAATGTTTAAATATATAAATAATAGAGATAAATATTTTTTAAATCTATAGATTATATGTTTTTCCAAACAAAATGTATAAGTTTTTTTAGTAATGATGGATAGTCAAAATTTATTTCTTAATGTATTACTAACTAATAAACCACATAACAAAGGATCAATGACTACTATTTTGGATCTTGTTTAAATATGGTCTTTTTCTTGTCATTTTATATTGTGTATGCGAAGAAGAGCAAGAGGAAGAATAGGAGGGGGGATAGTAGGAATAGGAGGAGGAGGTGAAGTAGGCGG
>LPNX010488229.1:179826-218214 GCA_001517045.1 Pseudotsuga menziesii | reverse complement strand
CTGAGCAGCTAAAGAGAGTAAGGTACAGATGGTAGCCCATTTTGCTGTAGGAGAAAATGTTTCTTCATAGTCAATTCGTTCTTTCTGTGCATAGCCTTTTGCTACTATCCTCACTTTGTGCTTGTCAAGTGAGCCATCTGATCTGTATTTGTTCTTGTACACCCACTTGCAGCCAATTGGTTTGGTTCCAACTGGAGGGTCAACCAGCTTCCAAGTTCCATTCTTTATGAGTGCATCATACTCATTCTGCATAGCTTATTTCCACTCAACTCGAGCATAAGCTTCTTCAAAGGAAGTTGGTTCAAATTTAGCAGATAAATTAAATTCACAATCAAATGATACATCCATGTCATCACCTAAATTATCTGCTTCTCCTCCATGTCTTTTTGAACTTCTCGTTCCCGTCTTTCCAACTTCATTCGGATGGACACTTTCAAGTGTCTTTGTGGCCCATTTAGGAATCTTCCGTGATGGTCCTGGTTGATCAGCTGGTGGTGCTTCATCATTGATTGAGAGTCTTTCAATTCTCTCAATCACATCATCCAGTTGAACCTCTTGTTCAGGTGAAGTAGCAGGAACTTCTTCATGCAGGGGAGTTGGTGCTTCATATGGAAATTCCAAAGGTTGATCCAGAATAGGAATCCCCCCTTCAAGGTTTGGAATTTCATATTCATTTTCAGAATATGTATTTGGATGAGGATAACTTTCCAAATGATCAAGCTGTCTCTCAATGGAATGGTCATTTTTATTAGTCTCAGGAAAAATGACATCTCTGGAAATAACAAATTTCTTGTTTACCTCATCATATAGACAGTATGCCTTGGAGTATTCTTCGTACCCCAGGAAAATACATTTTCTGCTTCGAGCACCAAGCTTGTTTCTTTGCTCCTTTGGAATCAAGGCATAACAGGTGGAACCAAAAACTCTAAGATGCCTGATTGAAGGGAGATGTCCAAACCACATTTCATGTGGAGTCTTGTTATCAAGAGCATTTGAGGGACTTCTATTTCTCAAATAGGCTGCACATTTTACTGCATCACCCCAAAACATTAGTTTTACATTCTTGAAAAACATCATTGAGCGAACCATATTCATTATGGTTCTATTCATTCTTTCTGCTACACCATTTTGTTAAGGATTGTAGGGAACTGTAGTCTGATGTGCAATTCCATGTTGGCGAAGATAATCTTCAAAATCATTTGAAGTGTATTCTTTCCCATTATCAGTACGAAGTGTACCAATTTTTGATTGTGCTTGTTTTTCTATCAATGCATGAAAGTCTTTAAATGTTTGAAATGCTTCTGATTTTGTCTTTAAACAGTAAATCCAACACACTATTGAGTAGTCATCAACAAATTTCATAAAATACTTATTCCCATTTGCTGAAGGTGTTGGCATTGGGCCACATAAATCAGAATGTACTAATTCTAATTTCCTACTTGCTCTAAAATTAGATTCATGGAATGGCAGCTTACTATGTTTCCCTAATATACATGCATCACATTTTTTCTTCTCTTTAGGAATGGTGGGAAAACCAAATACACCATTCTTTCTCAACAAACGAAGACTGTTATAATTTAGATGACCAAATATTGCATGTCACAATGAAATAGATGACAAATTACCTTCTCCATGCCGAGAGAGGTAGGCATAGTTCTGAACTCTTGCAGATGAACCCTTTAGCTTTAGCAACTTCCCATCTTCATATCCATTCATGATGACTTGGTTGTCAGAGGACTTTCTTATTTCAACGATTCCATCAAACATGTGAATGGAATGGCCTCGCTGTCGAATCTCCACCAAGGACAGCAGGCTTCTCTGCAAGTCTGGAAGATAGAGAACATTTTTTCAACAAGAAATCAAGGAATATAGGCATCTTCAGTCGAATGGTGCCCATTCCCTTTGGTTTAAGACTTGAATTATCTGTGAAGTAAACTATGCCATCTATTGTTTCATTAATCTCTTCAAAACAATCTTTTCTAAATGTCATGTGTGATGTTACACTAGTATCAAGCAGCCAACAATCTTTGTAAGATGAAAGTGAAGTCATTTCATTAATTCCAAGATTACAATGTGCAACAATACAAGAATCAGAAGATTTACTAGCATATTGGTCATCTTTCTTCTGGTTCTGTTTGTCTTTGATGGAGTCCCATGAAGCCCAACACTGATTTGATGTGTGCCCAGTCTTTCCACAATGCTTGCACTGCAAATCTGATCTTTTGTTTCTGCCCCCTCTGCCTCTGAAATTTCTTCTTCCTCTGCCTCTCTCTTTGCCAGAGAGAGTGGCACTAACTATTGATGACAAAAATTGCATCTTTACAATTGTTAGTGTAATTTACAATAATGAACTTGATATGACAAAGAGAAATAGAAAAAATAATAACCTTGTAGGTCTATAGTCTCTTCCAAGGTGATTTACAATCTCAACTTCAGGTTTTAAAGTGATACAATGACAGTATCGCAGCTTCAATTTGCAGCAATACAGGGAGAAGAAATTCAGTATCAATTCGTAGCCTTCAGGGTCTTTATGAAATTGGTAATGGTGTGAAACACAAGGATTTTGCTCTACATGGATCACAAGATATGGAACTCTTTACACACAACACTTCCACTAGTGCACTAATCAACATACATTATTTTTCAATGCAGCATACATATATCAGTCACAATATATCAGTCAGCATATATTACTTAGCATATATATATCAGGTCACAATATATCCCATGAGAGAGGTGTAGGCAGACTCAGCTTTAGGCTCATGCTCAGTTTTCCAACCCTAACTGCGTTGCATGTGCAACTTCTACAATAATATTGTAAAACTGGCATAATAATTATAAAAACACCAGCATAATATTTGAGAAAAATGTCTATCACATGTATAATGTTGCAGCAAGAAGTTCTAGAGGTCCTTCTATTAGCACTCGTACTATTGCAGGTCGGATCATAAAACCGGTGTTGCAGCTCGGATTATAAATGAGAGCTATGGTGCAGCCAGACAGCAGCACACTTTTACGATTGAAGTTCTATGGAGAAAAGGTGAGAAGCCATTGCTTCCACTACAATCACTTCTTATAAAAGGATGCAACCTTTACCGATTAAAAACACAGCGTCAGCCATGGACTAATGAAGAAGATAGGAGGAAATCTCTTCAAGAGAAGCATGATAGAGGATCTCTTGCCCTTCAAATGAACAGTTACATAGGAGGCGCACCACCAGTAGTTCTTGACGCATCAGTCCTCAACTCATCAGCTTGGAAGTAGGGAAAAATTAGGGTTTTATGCAGTCTACAACTTTTAACCTTCACGCAGTTGTTTCAATGCAGTCTTCACAGTCTTCAACGTGACCTCAGCCTTCAACGTAGTCACGACACAAATTCAATATCCAGCGAAATCGCATCTCATACCATCTACGCTCAGAGGTCACAATTTCTCCACATACTTCTTATATTGCAGCTCGATTGTAGGGTCGGCCTCGCCTATTCCGGTCTGGTTATAAATCCTGTGGACTATGGAGAAGCACCACGCTTTCCCGATCATGTGAGAGCCCAAGAGAGAAAAAAACACATGTCTTCTATGCCAAGATGGACAAGAGACAAATAGACGATGTCATCTTGGTTCGCATAACAAAATTAATTATCATATATCATACACAGTAATAGCAGCATATATCACACACAGCAGTCATCATTATGGTTCATGAATTCATTAGCAGCATATATCATACACAACAGGCATCAAATATACAAAACTTTAAACCAGCTCAAACGCAGCTCCATATTTCAAGTGCAAAGGGTCTCCATGATACGTAGTACCAGATAGCAGCAATTAATAAACTCACAGCAAAAAATCGCAGCACTCTCCAACTTCATGATACTCCACAGGAGCAGGTCAAAAAATTAGGGTTTATGCTAATTCAAGCATTTTAGCAGAGAATAAACTCATAGATCGCAGCATAGATTCAAAATCACAACACTCCATGGTTCTCACCACATAAAAAGCATCACACACAACATAATGATGAATGGAGAGTAACGCATACAATGCATGCGACTGGAAGACTGATGGAGCAGGCAATCTAGCAATGGACTGGCAAGCAGAATGCTAGGACTGAAATGCAGCAAGCAGGAGTTATGGCAGGTAGCCAAGATCTGATACCACTTGTTAGGTATAACTCTCGATTCGATATTATTCCATTGCTAATGCATTCATTTATACATTACAGGCGGTGGTTGAGCTTCACCTTCCTATGTATCTGTTCAGCTTCCTACATAACTATTTATTTATTTATTTACATAATATAATCCCGACGGATTATATTCTAACAAATATAATAGAATGAAATTAAAAAGTACACCATTTTCTCACTAATTGCATCAAACAAACAACTTATTAAACTCTATGCAATTTCAATTGATACTAGAATTTAGCACAATCGTAAATCCATTGCAATTCTTATATAAGCACTATGAGACATTAGGAACACTGCACTGAAATTTGTTCATGTCCAACCCACCAAAAACCTTAGAAAACTAATAGGTAAAATATTTTGTTAGAATTATGTTTGGCAAATAACACATACTCATGATGAGGACAAGCAGATGTGTGATGTAGGGTAGTTATGGTGACTATATCTTCTCACATTGTCTTCATTCAGCACTAGTCCTTTTAGTTTCACGATATGGATAAATATACTATAAGACAAAACTAATAATTGCACAAAAATCAATTTATGGTAGTAACAAATTACAACACAGTAAACATGAATTTGATGGTTTTGTGGTGTAAATATTGGTAGATTGAAGAACCCACAAAAGCTAGTCAAATCAATGGATTTGATAGCAATGTAAGTAACAACCCTTATTTCTACTATTTAGTTAATAGAATATTTTTTCAATGTATAAGAATATATTGAACAATGATTTATTTATAGAATGGTTATTAAAATGAGCCTTGCGGTATGCTTATATACATTGGTTGGTGACGAGGTGAAGGGGTATGTACACTTTTACTTTTCATTAGCATTTTCCTATCATTATCAGTATATTTATTTTTACATTCGGTACATAATATTTAAAACTTAATTCCTCCATCCTTTTAAGTATTATCCATTTATATAGATAAAATTTATCACTGTAGAAACTATAATACATATATATATTTTATTCCTTAAGCATTATAACCATTAACACATAACCTTTACTCCTTATTAAACATATATACCCCAACACATGATTTTTATAACCCCTATAAACAATACCCTCTATGAACCATAACTACTAAGCCATAATCCTCTTAAGTATAACCTTAAGATAATTCATGCAACCACCATTCCATAATATAATATACCCTTGAATTTGTCTTTTTATAATATGGATATGTAAGTGCTAATCAATTAAACTTATCGACTGCATAATCAATTTCCATTGATATCACCTATGAGATTGATGTGTGGCCATCATTTATTTACAATTATTTTCCCCACTGGTTGTACTATGTGAATATATCCATTACTCAACCAATGGCCATTGGTGTGAAGTTTTGGTATATGAAATAGGATTCCTTCTTGGTATGAAATTATATATTTAAAATCAACTTTGATTCAACAAATATTGTATTCATTTGTAAATACATGAAATATCATAGGAAAATATGTTTCCAATTATTTGATTAACTAGTTTTATGTTCATTTGTAAACACGACATAAAATTCTATGTTTCAAACTAGTATTTTGTTTATTTTTAAATAACTAAAGTTAATTTTTAAAAAGTTGTGAATTATTTTTGAAAAGGCATATTCTTATCATCTTGAAATCAATTCAAGTACCCATTCATTCAAATATTTTACAATGACAATTAAACATCTAAATTATGACAATCCTAGAAAATGTAGGCTGTTATAGCTCAAAATGACACATCTCTGCTTGTGACCACTTTCCTATGTTTTTGTCGCATGTCGACACTTCATGAAAGTCACTGAAAAAACACCTAACTTGGAGGACCCATATCTTGAGTTATGTAACTCTGTTTGACCTCATCTCTACACCATTGGAAAGATATTTCTATTAGCTAAAATTTCCAGAAGACACCAATGTATGAAAATGCCCAAAAATACCCTAAAAATGTACTTTTACTGTATTCATATTAAGTTACCTCCATGTGGTCTACAATATTAATTTCCCATAGCCAAGTGAAGGAATTTTTACATATTTTGGGATTTTAGCTTCACTCTAACATTATTCTCTTTAGTTATGAAATTATTTTCGTTTATCTATCCATGACTAATATCTTTAAAATCTATAGATATGGGGTCAACTCTTACTAGTCACTATTAGAAGTTTTATGCCCACCACAGTAGCCTACTGCTTATTTTATTAACCCCAACATTTCGAAGAAATTTATTGTAAACCTGCGATGTTACTTATAGACATGTCACTATAAATCATAAAATAACTAAGTCATATCATAGAAATTCCATGTTCTCCTTTAATTAAAACATAAGCACAAGGTTAATGAAAGTCTACATCCACGAACTCATTTGGGTAGATTTCCTTGTACGCTCATGGGGTATGATCCAGGATGACTGTAAACTTAAGCGTTTACATGTTCAATTTTTTTACCTCCTACAATTATACCAAACCTAAATCCATACAGTTAAAAGTTAGACCACAACATTAGTTAAGTGGGATACCCTGTGCTTACCTGTCAAAACAAATATTAGTTAAGTGGGATGCAAAAAAATAAATTTCAAATATAATTATTTAACCGTAAAGAAAAGTGTAGGAAGCACTTGAGAAGTCTTACCAGTAAATAAAGAAGCCGAGAGGTTTCTAAAATGAGTTGTGTTGCTTGTTACAAGTGGAGTCTCAAACCCAAGTCATGGGTTTTTTTATTGAACCTCTTAGTCACATGATGAAGAACTAAAGTGATAAAGTTTTTAAGGATGTTACAACTCTAAAATGCACCATATTTTGCACAAACTCATAAGGCTGAGACCCAAAAACATCAAAACAAGATCTTGCTGGCATAGATCCAAATCCTAGTCTCTATCAAGTGCCGAGAGGGATCAAACCATTGGAGGTGAAAACCTCTATCAGCTTTGGTGTGTCTTATATATAGCCATTGATTTTATTCAGACTAAAAGAAACATCTTTTTATTTATGGTGGACATATAATATTTTTATTAATAATATTTAATATAATTTATGCCTGAAATATAATAATTTTCATTATTTTTATTTTGTTAGGAACAAACATTACAACATATCCCCCATACATGGTTTTAAAACCATGTGCAAGGCCCTCTTAAAACCATGGGTTGTTTAGGACACATGGTATTAAACCCATTTGCAAGTCCCTCCTAAACCATGTACAATAAAACCATGGGTTGTTTAGAAGGCCTTGCACATGGTTTTAAACCATTTGCAAGGCCCTCCTAAACCATGCACAATAAAACCATAGGTTATTTAGGATCCCTTACACATGGTTTTAAAACCATGTGCAAGGCGAACATTTGTTTTGCGGATAATTCCATTTTTATTTTTTATTATTTGTTTAGGTAGAAACATTACAACATCACCCCCATATTATGTTTTTTTTTTATGGATAAATAAATATTTATTTCTTTATTTTCTTTTCGGTATGAACATTAAAACATATCCTCGTGTTAGGTTGTTTTTGTAGCAGACATTTATATTTTTAGATAATTAAAACTTTTATTTTGTATTATTTTTTTGGTAACAAACGTTACAAGTTCTCCCTCATACTGGGTCATAGAGCACCTCTCGGTGCAATAAATTAGTGCAAACCCTAAATCCTTCGCCAAGGTGTTGGGCTTGAGAAAGGTACCATCGTAGTGAATAGGATTCATTTCAACAAGCTTAAATTTCTTTAAGGAAGAGCCTTTTCACAAAGCCCAAAGGTCAATCCAATACATGGAGTTCACATGGTTGTCATAACCCTCTTTAAAAACATTTGAAAAGCATTTGGAGACACCTCACCTTTTCCTCCATGTGTTCTCGGTTTTGGTACTTCTACAAAACCATGGTTTCAAATAATTAAAGGGTAATGTTTCCATGTATATTATAGTAAGTTAATTAATCTACCAAACACATTCAAAATAGGAATTTATGGTACAACGTTTCAAATCATACAAACGTGGGTCAACAGAATTTGGGTTTGTTAGGGCCAAAACATTGGATAAGGGTAATTTTAAAACTATAGAAGTGTTTTATAGGATCCAAACCAATGGGGAAAGTTAACATGCATAAGATAATTGAAATGCATTAGTACGTATATTATGGAATAATTAAAATTACTCAAAGAACGCTTTATGAGTGCATGAATAAGAGTTTTATTTTACATGTATTATGTTTTACTCTGAGACTCTTGTAATCACCTGTCATACCAGAGTGAAAAGGGGAAGTCTACCTTGCTACTAAAAGAACTCTTACAGAATTTTTCATAATTACAGTTAGAAATTTGTTAACTAAAGAATGTTATACAAAGAAATGAAGTATTCTTTGAAGGATATAGTTCTTATGTGTAATAGTGGAAATAAAAAAACAAAGAATTTTGTTTATACATGTATTTCACATCAGTGTTATGGAGGCCAAAGAACAGGCCATGTGAAGAAGATTATATATAATTACAAGGGAACTGCTTAGGGGAAGGGTAGCCAAGAAACAGAACAAGCATAAACACGTGTATCACATACACAATCTAATGCACCAGATAAATTAATCCAAAGAGTAGAGAAAAAATGAGAATCCCGGCACTATGCAAAGGAGAGTAAAATCAACAAGGGATATAGATTTTGCAGGAACAAAATCAGTATCACAGGAGTTGAAAAATTCATAAGAAAAATTAAACTCATCAGGATCACTAATTTGATGTTCAAAGGAAACATCAAAAGACTCAACAAGACCAACATAAGAAGAAAGGTCAGGCTTACTAGGAAAATCAAGGTTATACTTAGTCACAACTAAACTGACATACAAAATAAGATCAGACTGTATCAAAGACTCCAAGAGGACTTCATCCGAAGGAAGGAGATCATCTGAGGTAGGACACATATCTAAAATTTCAAATGGATTAACAGAGTGGAGAGAAGGCTCCATAGTCTGTAGAGGATGACTCACCTGGTCAACTGCTGGGACCAAGTCCCGAGAAGGTAAGCATGAAAACAGAGGCTGCTTCTCAGTAGCAATTGAACGTAAAGGACATGAGGCCACATAGCTCACCTGTGGTGGGGTAGCGTCTATAGAAACACTAGGAATAAATAAAGGAAAGACCTGGTATCTAGTTTGGTTAGGAGATGGATCAAGAAAATCCAACTCATCGATAGTGACAATTTCTTCGCCATGATTAAAGTAAATGACATGAAAAAATGTTGACACCACAGCTTGCATGGCATAGACATAATCACGTCCAAGGAGCATATTGAAGTCCAAGGGGTCTTCTATTACCAATAAGTCAACTAATATGGTCGTCCCACCAAAAGTAACAGGTGTTTGAGCAAGAATTCCCAAGGCTATACAAGTTCTTCTATCAAACGCCAGCAACTGACTAGTAGTTGACACAAGGCTGGGAGATCCCATGCCTCACCAAGCATGAGCAGACAAAATACTAACTGAGTCTCCTTCATCAACAATACAATGAGCAATCGTGTATGTTTCATTTTTGACCTTTATTTGGAAAGGTGCATCAGAAGGAAGGTGTGGCTTAACCAGGCTATCCCAATCAAAGGAAGCAATCCGAGATCTTGGTGGGGGTTGATCCAAAGAAAATTTAGTGCCCCCTTGTTCAGTAAGTTTTGAACTGGCAGTGAATAAAATGTGACTAGAAGACACTTTAATATCCACAGGAAGAGTGGGATTGATCGATAATGGAATCGATTCAACCGCTTCGAGAAAGTCACTCTCCAAAGGGAGAGTGGGATTGACCAAAGATGACATTGGTTCAATCACATCAGGATCACTCTCTAATAGAAGAGTGGGATCGACCAAAGCTGATATTGGTTCAACCACTTGATCAACTAAAGGTTGAGTAGGTTGTCGAGAAAATATAGGTTGTTCATGAGAAGGAAAATATTGAGTCTTGGACCACACTCTTTGCACCTCTGCAATAGTAGGGCACTGGTGAGTAAGATGATCTCCCTTGCATAGCTTACAAGGGAACTTAAGTTTGCACTTCAAATGACCAATTTTCTCAACAATGTCAACATGACTAGCAGTGGATGACTATTTTCTCTCAACGTGACCTGCAGAGGATGAGAGTTTTCCCCCGGCATGAAAAGTAGAGGTCGAGTGACTGGGTCCAACCTGACTAAGAGAGGTTGGTTGTTGAAAAGATTCAGAATGTTAAAAAATGGGATGACCATGAAATAAAACTCTTCGCACCTCCACGATAGAAGGGAATTTATAAGTAAGGTGGTGTCCCTCACAAATCTTACAAGGAAACTTGGGCTTTTGTTTTGAACGAGTAGCCTTTTCAACAGTGTCAACATGAATCGCAGTGGTTGACGGATTGTATTTAGTATGAACCACTGAGGTTGAGAGACTGCCCCCAGCATGACTTGCAGAGGTTGAGAGACTGGGTCCAACATGACCTCCAGAGGTTGGAAGGGCACCACCAACATGAACAACAGAGGCTGAATGGTTAGGATCAATCTGCTTTGCAGTAGTTGAGTGTCTGCCCCCTCCATTAACAACAGAGGTTGGGTGGATGGATCCAACATGAATTATAGAGGTTGTATGGGGAGGTTCAACTTGAACAACAAAGGTTGAATGGGTGCCTTCAGTATGACCTGCAGAGGCTGAGTGACTAGATCCAATGTGACCTGGAAAGGCTGGAAGGACCCCACCATCATGATCAACAGTTGTTGGATGGTGAAGATCAACTTAACTTGCAGATGTTGAGTGCTTAGATCCAACACGACATGCATAGGTTGGATAGGTTCCCCCAGCATGAACTACAGAGGCTGGGTGGCGAGGTTCAACTTGACTTGAAGAGGTTAAATGGGTGCCCCCTTGCTTATGTTCCTTCTTCCTATTCCTCCTTCTTTTACTCCTTTTATACTGTCGGTTACTAG
The DNA here is from genome assembly GCA_001517045.1 of Pseudotsuga menziesii. NCBI lineage: Eukaryota > Viridiplantae > Streptophyta > Pinopsida > Pinales > Pinaceae > Pseudotsuga > Pseudotsuga menziesii. The sequence goes on along the minus strand of LPNX010488229.1, from coordinate 207,123 downwards.
TATCAGTACTTTCACCGCATGAGGTAGAAGAAGGAGGAGAATCAACTACAGGTGAAGGGGAAGCAGTGTTTTGATTCTCTTGAAATAAGGAGCTTACTTGAGAAGCACCGGGAGCATTTAGGATATTTGGAGTGGAAAACAACCACACCAGTCAATTGCTAGTTAGTTATTGGCTTTTGATAGAAGAACTTGTATAGCCTTGGGAATTCTTGATCAAACACCTGTTACCTTGGGTATGAAGACCATCTTAGTTGACTTCATGGTAATAGAAGACCCCTTGGACTTCAATATGCTACTTGGACGTGATTATGTCTATGCCATGCAAGCTGTGGTTTCAACATGTTTTCATGTGATGTACTTTAATCATGGCAAAGAAATTGTCACTATTGATCAGTTGGATTTTATTGGTCCATCTCCTAGACCAAACTAGAGACGAGGTCTTTCCTATATTGATTCCCAGTGTTTCTATAGACACTACCTCGCCATAGGTGAGCTATGTGGCCTCATGTCCTTTGTGTTCAATTACTGCTAAGAAGCAGCCTCTGTTTTCACGTTTACCTTGTCGTGACTTGGTCCCAGCAGTTGACTAGGTGAGTCATCCTCTACAGACTATGGAGCCTTCTCTCCACTCTGTCAATCCATTTGAAAGTTTAGATATGTGTCCTACCTCAGATGAACTCCTTCCTTCAGATGAAGTCTTCTTAGAGTCTTTGATACAGTTTGATCTTCTTTTGGATGTCGGTTTAGTTGTGACTAAGTATAACCTTGATTTACCTAGTAAGCCTGACCTTTCTTCTTATGTTGGTCTTGTTGAGTCTTTTGACTTTTCCTTTGAAAAACAAGTTAGTGATCCTGATGAGTTTGATTTTTCTTATGAATTTTTCAACTCCTGTGATACTGAGTTTGTTCCTGCAGACTCTATATCCCTTATTGATTTTTTCTCTCCTTATGAGGTTGATCTTACTAATTATAAACCCTCGAGCCTTGGTTCTATATAATCTTCTTCAGTTGATTCTACCTTGACTTTAGCTTTTGTAGAATATATCAAAGTCAAATGTATTTCTTCCAAAGTGACCTCCATCGGATCATTTCTTCTAAATATGATCCTGATGTTGTTGTTTCTTGGAGACAGGATTTGTAGTTGGATTCACAACTGTTTACTGGCCTCGCCTTATTGTTCAAGTTGTAGCTGGATTTGCATGTTCCCTGCTCGCACTTATGAGCCTGATTCCGGCTTCCATGCTTTTAGCTCATTGTCTAAGCCCTCATCTTTTTTCTCATCATCGCTAAGCCTTGTATCATTTTGCCTTTGCAACTTGACACCTTTTACCCTGAGGAGATGTTCCCCGAGTGTCCTTATCTTGCTCAATTTCCTTGCATTATGCATAGGTTTGTTCATCACGCTTGGAACTAGTCTTGCTTGCCTATGAAACTCGTCTCCTTGCATTTAGAGCATTCTTTCTGATCTCCTTCGAGCTCGTTAAAAACAGTAAGGAGGCCGCGAGTTGACTTTTTTGGACTCGTTAAAACTTCACAAGAAATATTTTGAGTTTCTTTAGTCCCAAGTATGACTCCTCAAAATAGACTTGACTGCCGAGTAAACATGTCCATTCAGGCTCGTTAAGAATACATGAATGGGCATCCACATTGGTGGTAGGTTATCTCTTTCTCAAACCATGTGGAATAATACAAGAAAGGAACACTCTCTTTTCTTTGGGATTGAGAAGAGTATTCTCAGGAATAGGTTTATCACTTTTCCAGACCCGAGGGACTAAACTTACAGAAAAGGAACCCCCGGTATGAGCTTAGTTTTCTCTTTTTCATGCTCTAGACCAAAACATGAAAAAGATTCCAAGTGTACTTTATGTCTTTTTCATGCTCGTTAAACACTACGCCTCAACAAACTATTGAGTTTATTGTTGTAAGCCCCATTTCTCATAATCAAATGGATCAAATGGCTATGATTGATTATTGAGTATGGATCCACCTTGTTCATTTGTGGCCATGACTCCTTTAGATTTGATATGGCGCCTTTTTTCATATTGAACGACCATGATAGTTTCATCAGTTATACATATGTTGGATCCTCCTATATCTTTATGGCGATGTTTTGTATATGGAATTGTATGTCCTAGAGATCAGTTTTTTCTGACATTTATCTCGCTTTCAGTTCTGTTGTAAGGGAAAGTATCCTATGGATAGGGTTTAAGAGGCCATCAACATAATGGGGTTGAAAGGTGGATGCAAATGGTTCTACAAGTAAATACAATCAAGTTTCAGAGATTAGAATGGTTCATACCTTAGCCAAATGAAGGTTGATCCAAGTAGCCCTTCAATCCTCTTCTTTTTCCTCTTACTCCTCAAGACCTGCAAAACAAGTTATACCTTCCTCAAACCAATATGACCACATATAAATAAATGGTAATCAAATAAACATGAGATAATAATATGATTAACATCAAAATCTGATCATAAACAAAGATTCAATCACACATTGAACAATGATTTGGGAAGAAGAAGGAAATCACATCTTTATTAATCTTGAAAACAAGTACAAGTATACCTTATCTTCAATTTTGGCACCTCACGAAACCTTGATCTTGTTCTGCTGCTTCTCTTCTCCAAGGAACTCAGTCTCCAAGCTTTGCGACACAAGGAGAATGTCTCTAGGGAAAAGGTGTGGGAAAAGAGAGCTCCAAATCCTCCTGCATAACAATGCAAAGATTCAAGTCTCCTCTCATGGAGATCCCTACCTCTATTTATATGCTTAAGGAAGAGTTAGGGGCAAAGACAAAGTAGTTACAACTAAAGGAGTCAGTTGCATAACTACCCAAACTACCCAAAATTCAAAATTCATATTTTTGACATTTTTAAGAGGCGTACATGGGTTGCATAAAAAATAGTCACGTACACGAGGAGTACACGTGGGTTGTGATGAAAAAAAGCCACGTATTTAAGGTGTTTGCAACTATTATATATAGCAACTTGCATACGTACGCGGGTTTGCCTTAAGGAAAGTCGCATACACAAAAAAAACTCATTTTTAGGGTATTTTTGGGCATTTTTAGACTTTGGTGTCTTCTAAAAAGTTTTAGCTAATAGAAATATCTTTCCAATGGTGTAGAGATGATGTCCAAAGGAGTTATAAAACACAATATATGGGTCCTCCAAGTTAGGTGTTTTTTCAGTGACTTTCATGAAGTGTCGACATGTGACGAAAACATAGGAAAGTGGTCACAGGTAGAGATGTGTCATTTTGAGCTATAACATAGGCTAAAAAAAAAATAGATATAAATCAACTAAATTTTAATTCATAATTGGAGCAACTCATCATTTCATCTTTTCAAACAAGAGATATTACATTTTCTTATATCATATAAGGGAATAAATGATATCAATACATTGTTTATTTACAGTTCCCAAATCTATTTTCCAAAACTAGGAACATGAACAAACCTAATCACTCTTAAACAGTAACAATAAAACATCCAAATTTATCAAAAATACTGAAGGATATCTTATGAATTTTGAGCTCTTTGATAATAAAAAATCATAAATTGAGCATATATATATATATATCCATGAAAAATACATTAGAAAAGAATAAACTACTATATTTCATAAATATATTCTAAATAATAAATAGAATGCAATTAAAATGTACACTATTTTCTCATTGAGTACATCAAAGAATCAACTTATTAAACTTGATTTAGTTTCCATTGAGAATAGAATTTAGTAGTCATGAATTCAAAGAAATTCCTATATTTATTTGGTTTTTCTTTGCATAGTGCCAAGATTCTCATTTTTTCTCTACTCTTTGGATTAATTTATCTGGTGCATTAGATTCTGTATGTGATACAAGTTTTTATGCTTGTTTTGTTTCTTAGCTACCCTTCCCCTAAGCAGTTCCCTTGTAATTATATATAATCTTCTTTGCATGGCCTGTTCTTTGGCCTCCATAACACTGATGTGAAATACACATAAACAAAATTCCTTTCTTTTTTATTTCCACTATTACGCATAAGAACTATATCCTTGAAAGAATACTTCATTTATTTGTATAACATTCTTTAGTTAAAAAATTTCTAACTGTAATTATGAAAAATTATGTAAGAGTTTTTTAGTAGCAAGGTAGACTTCCGCTTTTCACTCTGGTATGACAAGTGATTACAAGAGTCTCAGAGTAAAACATAATACACGTAAAATAAAACTCTTATTCATGCACTCATATAGCTTTCTTTGAGTAATTTTAATTATTCCATTATATACGTACTAATGCATTTCAATTATCTTATGCATGTTAACTTTCCCCATTGGTTTGGATGCTATAAAAAACTTCTATAGTTTTAAAATTACCCTTATCCAATGTTTTGGCCCTATCAAACCCAAATTCTGCCACCCCATGTTTGTATGGTTTGAAAGGTTGTACCATAAATTCCTATTTTGAATGTGTTTGGTAGATTAATTAGCTTACTATAATATACATGGAAACACTACCCTTTAATTATTTGAAACCATGGTTTTGTAAAAGTGCCAAAACCAAGAACACATGGAGGAAAAGGTGAGGTGTCTCCAAATGCTTTTCAAATGTTTTTAAAGAGGGTTACGACAACCGTGTGAACTCCATGTATTGGATTGACCTTTGGGCTTTGTAAAAAGGCTCTTCCTTAAAGAACTTTAATCCTGTCGAAATGAATCGCATTCACTACGATGGTACCTTTATCTAGCCCAACACCTTGGTGAAGGATTCAAGGTTTGCACTAGTTTATTGCACCAAGAGGTACTCTATGACCCAGTATGAGGGAGACCTTGTAACGTTTGTTACTAAAAAAATAATACAAAATAAAAGTTTTAATTATCTGCAAAAATAAATGTCGGCCACAAAAACAACCTAACATGAGGATATGTTTTAATGTTCATACCTAAAAAAACAATAAAGATTTAAATATTTATTTATCCATAAAAAAAAACACAATATGGGGGAGATGTTGTAATGTTCCTACCTAAACAAATAATAAAAAATAAAAAACTGAATTATCCGCAAAACAAATGTTCGCCTTGCACATGGTTTTAAAACCATGTGTAAGGGATCGTAAATAACCTATGGTTTTATTGTGCATGGTTTAGGAGGGCCTTGCAAATGGTTTAAAACCATGTGCAAGGCCTTCTAAACAACCCATGGTTTTATTGTACATGGTTTAGGAGGGAATTGCAAATGGTTTTAATACCATGTGTCCTAAACAACCCATGGTTTTAGGAGGGCCTTGCACATGGTTTTAAAACCATGTATGGGGGATATGTTGTAATTTTTGTTCCTAACAAAATAAAAATTATGAAAATTATTATATGTCGGCCATAAATTATATTAAATATTATTAATAAAAATATTATATGTCCACCATAAATAAAAAGATGTTTCTTTTAGTTTGAATAAAATCAATGGCTATATATAGGACACACCAAAGCTGATAGAGGTTTTCAACTCTAATGGTTTGATCCCTCTCGGTGCTTGACAGAGCCTAGGATTTGGATTTATGCCAGCAATATATTGTTTTGATGTTTTTGGGTCTCGGCCTTATGAGCTTGTGTAAAATATGGTGCATTTGAGAGTGGTAACATCCTTCAAAACTTTATCACTTTAGTTCTTCATCACGTGACTAAGAGGTTCAATAAAAACACCCATGACTTGGGTTTGAGACTCCACTTGTAACAAGCGACACAACTCATTTCAGAAACCTCTCGGCTTCTTTACTTACTAGTAAGATTTCTCAAGTGCTTCCTACACTTTTCTTTACGGTTAAATAATTATATTTGAAATTTATTTTTTTGCATCCCACTTAACTAATATTTGTTTTGATAGGTAAGAACAGGGTATCCCACTTAACTAATGTTGTGGTCTAACTTTTAACTGTATGGATTTAGGTTTGGTATACTCGTAGGAGGTAAAAAAATTGAACATGTAAACACGTAAGTTTACAGTCATCCCAGATCATACGCCATGAGCGTACAAGGAAATCTACCCAAATGAGTTCACGGTTGTAGACTTTCATTAACCCTGTGCTTATGTTTTAATTAAAGGAGAACATGGAATTCCTATGATATGACTTAGTTATTTTATTATTTATAGTGACATGTCTATAAGTAACATCATAGTTTTACAATAAATTTCTTTGAAATGTTGGGGTTAATAAAATAAGCAGTAGGCTACTGTGGTGGGCATAAAACTTCTAATAGTGACTAGTAAGAGTTGACCCCATATCTGTAGATGTTAAAGATATTATTCTTGGATAGATAAACCAAAATAATTTCATAACTAAAGAGAATAATGTTAGAGTGAAGCTAAAATCCCAAAATATGTAAAAATTCCTTCGTTTGGCTATGGGAAATTAATATTGTAGATCACATTGAGGTAACTTAATATGAATACAATGAAAGTACATTTTTGTTTCACATTAGAAATAGAATTAAAATTACTTTTATCTAATGTCTGTGTTATTAATTCTCTATTTGGATCCAATCTAATATAAAGGAAATTATTTCATAATTGCATATAGCTTAGTATAAAACATCAAAGGATCTTCTCTTTTAATCTTGAACTATGTTCTTTTTTGGAAAACATTGATAATCATTATACAATGGAAGAATCTATGAATTTAGATGTATAAAAAATAAACAGCGATATGTACAAATAAAATAAATTCTAAAGAAACTTGGAATCCTGAAATCCGAATGTAATAATAACAACCACATTCCTCCCAACCATAGATTAGGTTCATCTCTATTTCCTTGCCTTAATCACCCCTAAGCTAAACCATGCATGCCAACAGTAAAAACAATCAACCTTAGTTCCATATCTTAGATTTTACCTCAGAAATATCTTGCCGAACACAATGTGATCACACATCAAGTGTCTCTTCCAAGCATACTAAGCAACGTTATGCCTCCCTCATATGATTTCTTTTTATAGTTTATTTTTCCTAGGTATTTCCCATAGCACCCAATTCCTCATGGAATTTTTGCACCTAACAAAATCCTTGAAGTTAAAATCGTTTGTATATAATGTTAATCAATCATAATGTTATATATAATGTTAATAAATCATAATAGACAATGATATATATATATATTTATGTATAGAGAGATATCTTCCACTCTAATACCGTCCTTTCATTATAGTTAATAAAATTTAATTTAATTTATGTTGAAAAGTGTAGATCTCGCTTTGAGCATATAAGGATTTCATGGTTAGGTAAATTATCACTAAAGACTTAAGTTCTAAGGTAAGGATTTATTTACTGTCTTCATCTTGGTATTCCTTTGCACGCAATATGTCACCCAGTAAATCTACTAGGCCTCAAATGTTATACTCGTATTTTACCTTAGTGGATTTATTTTCCCGTCGTTAATTGTGTCAATGTATTAAGTCTCCTAAGTCCTCTACTTAGGGAATTAATCACCTAACTTACAAGGTTTTTACTGGTGGGGCCCTGGCCTTGATCTCCTCACCAGAAAATAAGCATAGTAAACATTCAAATTACAAAATATTCTAGGGGTATATAAGAGGGATACTACATGTGTTTTTTCAGATTTTATGGAATTCTATTATTAGAGTGGTTGACCACTGAAAGGGTCGACCTTCTCTCCATTGTAATCACTATAAAAATATGTCTTTGGTTGTGAAGAAAAAGGAGGAAAAATGTTTTTAATTTTGCTGCCAGTTTTAATACAAAAGCTTTGTTTAGTTGTTGGTTTTATTTTTTGCTTCATGGTTGGTGACTGATTATCTCCTAAATGGAAGCCATTGTCACCTGAGAGGTCCCCTTAGCGACAAGTGTGTATTTCTGTGTAGAATCCATATTCAACTTGTTTGTTTTGTTCATTTGTTGTCTTCGTCAGCTAAGTATTTGTTTTTACAATTTATTTGTTAGATATGAATTTGTTTGATACTTAAATTGTCTATAGTTTAGATTAGATTCAATTATGTTGATTAGCTTAATTAATGTATAGTTTGTAGAGCTCTATGTAGGTATTTTTGTTCCTGTTTTACTGTCATTTCCTTCTTGCTTTATTTTTGTCCTGTCACTTTAGTGTTTGCCATTTAGTCTATGTCATTCACGTTTTGCTTAGTGTAGGTATTTACAGCTCATTGCTTTGCCCCTTTACAAACTAGCTCTGAGTTTTTGTCCATTTCAATTTCCATTATGATTTTGACCATCATGCCTTTGCATCCTTGCATCTGCCCATCTTTCTTCTCATATTTATAGTTTGTTGCATTTACAACTACGTTCACATTTCTGTGAGGAGACAAATTTCGGGTGAAGTGTGTGGACAAACCGTAAGGAATCTAGGGAAACGGTTCAAAACCCACTTCCCAAACGGACTCATTTACCCCTTAGGATGGACAATTTCTAGAATTACTTAATAGTCATGGATAAAGGTGAGTTTGAACAGACCTCTGCATTTTGGGTTTAGTTTAATTTTTAGATTTACATCTTACCATAGGTAGAATTCATAACTTCATTTTCTCTTTTGTTGATTGATTGCATTTGTTTTTGTCACCATAGACCTGCAGTTCATCTTCATAATTCCTTCAATAGACATAGATAGTGTTAGGAAGTATACTTATAATAGATATCACATTTCTGTTTGACTTCATTAGACACATATAGAAAATAGATTTGCTTCGATTGAATAGTGTATTTTCTTTTTGTTTACATAGCATAGGGTTCAGTTGCTCTTTATTTCTCGCAATAGAATGCATTTCAATTTGATAGATATAATTTAAATAGATATACTTGCAAGATGTTTATCACTTTATAGTAAGACTTTAGAATAGTATTTCAATTCAGTTATGTCAATTTACAGTTATTTGTTGATTAGATTAGATTAATTAGAATCGTTTCTTTCAATCAGTTTACTATTTCACAATGCATTTATTTACACTTGGTATTTAGAATAATGTTTTCTTTGCTTTCTATGAATCCATAGTTAAATAATTAGGTTGAATTCCATATATCAGGTATTTAGTTCGTTTTCTTAAGAAATATAATATTTATGTTTTAAAATAATTAGTTTATAAATTCTATAGATTAAATATTATTTTCTCTCCTTAATAATCAAGTTGTAATTGCATTCTTAGATAGATATTTACTTTTGCATAAGTAGAATAGTTTTCTCATTCATAGCATAGATTATATAATTTATTGAAAGTTTGAGTAGTTAGTTTTGTTTTCATTAGTTAGTTCGTTTTCGGACCAAGTGCTGCTTTCTGGATTAGACATTTCTTTCCATTGCACTTTTAATTTTAGTTCATAGGGTAGAATGGCATAGCGATAGTCTTGAATTGATAATCAAGTTTGATTTACATTTGATATAAAAGTATGATTTAATTCCTAGTTAGAGTTTGAATGAAGTCTTGTTTGTAGTGTATGAATAAAGTGTTGTATGTAGTATCGTTTGATAAATAATAGGATATATTCTTTATGAATCATAAGTGACTTATTTTTCCATTATGAATTAGATTTCACTTTCCACTTTTAAGTAAATTACCAGATCTAGGATAATTTAGGCTAGGTTAGTTTAGGCTTTCAGTCCTGCACATATAATGTTTGCATCTTACAAGCTACCTTCCCAGGTTCAAAATTAATTGTTGAATTAGATAGCATATATTTTCACCAACAGTAATTGCATATTTATATTGTGCTAAGGAATTTCCTTGAACATTGAACGACATGACAAGTGAATTGGAAGAGTTGACTCAACGAGGAAGAGACCAGACATAATGCAAAGACAAGATAGTGTATTCTTTGAATTGACTCAAAGGAGCTAGTTGAATAATGAAAATGGATCAACTCAAGGATGATATAAATACTCAATTGTTTAAAATGAAATGCAGGTAGGTGCCATGTTCAAGGGTTACTATAAGATACCATTAATAAAAATGAAAAATGTCTTCCCATTCCCTTAATTTCCCCTTCATGATGGATGAGTACCTCTTTTGTTTTTTACGAGCTTGAAAAGGGTAACAAACAATCAATATATCTCATCAAGTGATGATTCCAACCTGATATATTTTATGAGCTTGAGAAATGAGGGTGTAATGACCCCAAAGTACCTTGTTGCAGAAATAGATAAAATGGGTAAAAAAAATTTCATTTCTTTAATAGAGCTGTAAACCATCCAAGTAAGTGTTTCTGAATTGAAAGTCTGTAAAAATATGTTTATTAACCTATTTCATCGATAAACTTTATACTGCATTCATACTAACATCATCATAAAAAAATAAACATGCACAACATAATAATAATAAAGGACAAGACAACCATATTCACGTGGTTCAGCTCGTCCACGAGGCTACGTCCACCAATTGTTAGTAGTTTGATTAATTATTCCTTAAAGGGGGTACAATGATGCGACTTATCTGTTACAATTTGATTCAGCCTCGAAACAAGGCGGGTGTAGTGGGAAATTTGTATTCCCTAAACCCAAAAGGAAAGTTAACGGGTCAGCTCTGCACAATTAGTTAGCATACAAACTATACCGTCTTAACCCAGAATGAGCTCCCAGCTGAACACCATGAGTTAGTATCTGGTTTGAAAAGGACAATTTAAGCTCTATGTTAGCATGCTTCTTGTCCATGTTTCCTTCTAGGTATAAAAGAATTCCAACTTTATAATATATGTCAACAATCCATCTTTCATCAATACATGAATACAGAAAAACATAAAAACATCCATATTAACTCAGTCTTCAACAATCTACTTCGATATTGAGCATGAACTCGACTAAGCCAAAAGAGGCATTTTTTCATAGCCTGGATCTAAAACAATGAAAAAGTTTTATTATTGTACTCCAAAGCAGAAAGTACTTTCAGTCTTTAATAAGGAGGAATAATCAGCCATCATTTAAATCCCAGATAGTTTTCTCATAAAAATCACGGTCATCAAGGACAGAGGTTAAAATAAAGAACAGTATTAGAGCCAATGCCAAGCCCAAATCGATTCCCTTTTCTTGCGAATGTGGCATAGCAAGAAAGAGAAAAGAAAAATAGTGCTTGACCATAAAAATGATTTCCCAAATTGATTTTACTTCTGAAAATTCATGGCAGATATTTAAACAAAGTATAGTATCCAACCATAAGCTGAACCAGAGATTGATTTCCTTCTCTGAAATTTTGGCAGAAAAAGGAGAGAGGTTAACAAGCATTATATTCAAGACAATAACTAAACCAGAGATCGATTTCCTTCTCTGAAATATTGGCAGCCAAATACAGAGGTTTTAATATAGAACAAAACTCAATCCAGAGATCAATTTTGCTGAAAACATGGCATATTTAAAAACTCTAAAGAAAAAGTGCAGATCATGCAAACCCCAGTTTGAAATAATATAGCAGAACTTGTCATGCATTCACCCTAATGAAGAGATCGTGGGAAAATAGAAAACCCTAGATCGAAGTACTTCAGCAGCGTTTGACATAATCATCTTGTAAACATAGCAATTTTGGCAAAGCACATCTCATGCCTTCCCCAGATCATTAAACAACCAGCATTTAATAAAATTATCATGCAATATACCAAGCAACGATTTTAATATAAACAGACAAGCATAAACTTGAACTAGCATTAACCACCAGTTCTAAATAGTGAGAAACATCTAACAGATGAATTGATCTAAAAACGCATCAAAACATGAGCATCATATACCCAATGAACAGATCCAGACTATTCATGAACTCATGGAATAAAATAAAGATTTAAGAAAAGCAAGGTTCCAACCTCCGGATCGACGTCATGGCACAAACAAGGATTTTTATAAAGAATAACAACAAAATGCAGGTCGATATCCTTCCAGAAATCGTGGCTCCAAATAAAGATTTACAAAGAATAATATATCAACATGCAGATCGATATCCTTCCAGAAAATAGAGATTTATAAAGAATAAGCATGCAAACACTAAATCGTTGCAGAGATTTTTCTTAGAAGAATAACCCGCAAAACTCAAAATCATTGCAAAGGTTTCATACAAGAATAAACCTGAAAACTCCAAATCGACTTCGTGACAAATACAAGACTGAGTTTAGGAAAGCACAAATCAAGCCGTTGAAACTGCGAGCATCATATAACCAACAACATCCTATAAGAAAAGTTCAAAGCGCAGATACCCGCATGATTTCCGAGGACTCCCTTCCGATTAAAGGAGCAAACCCAAGTCCAGGATGCATCCCCTTGGCATCTCTCCCTCCTCTTTTTATAGGAAAAAAAATGCAAGGAGAAGTGGTAGGATTACCGACCGGTTTTCCGTTTAGGGTGGAGTAAAATCCTCCTCGGATTCCAAGCTGTTTTCTGTCAAGGTGGGAATAACACAGCCAAAATTTCCTTGTTTTAAAACTGTTTCTATTGCTAGAAAACCACATAAAATGAGTCTTTTCCAACCCTATATGACCATTATGACATAATAAAGGAAAGTTGTGCTTCCAACTATATCTATAGTTATATATTGTATGCAAACTAGATCCGTGGTTTAGATCCTACATCAACAAATACAAAGGTGAGATGATTTCAGATTTTTTTTTGTCATCATTCAATGCATACAATAAGGAATGAAAAAGAAATCATTTGGACCCACATATCTACCATATGTTGGCATTCGAAACATATGCAAATTTCAGATTACATATCTCCCATTTAAAAATACTACTTAAAGAGATGACATGTGAAGGGTCTAGATCCCATAAAAATTGCAGATGCTGGCATTTGGGAAAGATTATAAATAGTAAAATATTACACCCACAATGCAGACAATGGGAATTGTATACAAAGATGTGATCATAAATAAATTAGATTGCAAATCTAGGAAACCATTGGTAAACGAAATACATCATGGAATTTATTTCCATATCTAACAAAGAGCCCTATGATATTCAATAGCAGCATATAATTCTATCGAAGTAATGCAGAGATAATCATCCCGTAGGTCATTTCCATATTTATAATATCACACAATTGATATCAAAACATGGAGTATAGATATATATTATCAACACATACATGAATTAACAAAATGGTATTCTAGATCTTACAACATAGACATGAATAATCGAATTGGTATTTCATATCCATGTAAAAGAAACTGAGGCATGAATAAATGAAAATGATTTCAGTATTCTAAAACTGTAATGTCAATTACCATCCCAAGTCAATTTAACCGTAGGAAAATAAATGTATATATATATAATGGTAATTTAATATAGGTTAAAAGTGTATATGTATGGTCTCTTACCAGATCCATGATGAAATCCAAACTTATAGTGAGCCGCAACATTGAGCTTTCACCCAGAAAACCCCAATTGGCTTGTGTTTTCCTTCTATAAGTAAAACCAAATTCTCTTGATTTGACTATATATATAGGGTCTCCACTTTAATTCTTTTAGTATACCAACGTATGGTGCCTTGTAATGGATTTAGGGTCGTGAGGAGACATTACAGAGGGGTTCATTTGCAAAAAATGGTCCTTCCTCACTTAATTTTATGAGTCTAGAGAAGTTAAAATCATTTTTCACTTCATGTTTAGAGAGTCTAAAATGACTAAGAAGACTTCGAGATGAATTTTTTCATAAATTTAGTCCCTAACATCCGAAAAAGTATAAACCGATACCTAATAAAACTCTTCTACTCGCAATGAAATAGAGTGTACATTTTTCATAAATGAGTCTAAATGGTCTAAAAAGGGGTTAAACTATCACCAAATAGATGACCTTTCAAATAAGTTTACAAGCGTGAAACAATTAAGCTTGCTTGGTGATATTTTCCTATTTAGAGAGTCTGAAAAGATCTTAAAGATGACTCCAAATGGGTGTTCCTTTTTCATATAAGTTTTTATGAGTTCGAAAAAGTGATAGAAGTATAATAGATACCTTTTCTCTATGTTTTTAACGAGCATGACTAGGGTATAAAACATGCACGAAAGATTTTTCTATTTTGTCACAGAGCATGAAAAAGTCAAAAAGAGACTCCATCGTAGCCAAAAAATGCCCAATTAAGTCCAAAAATCCTCAAAAAATACCATTAGACGATTTCCACATATGAAAATATAGAAAACATGGTAAACATAAACCATATTTAACTATTTTAATTATTATTTTATGTTTTAAAAACAAAAAATGGTATATAAAGTGAAATGGTATAAAACATTCTACCATATTTTTTACTATAAGAGTTTTAGTGAAAAATAGTGTTTGGAGATAAAATCTTGTGATGTTGATTCTCAGGCTTATAGACATGCATTTGAAAAACCTCATAGTCTAGGTAAGATTTTTCATCCCTCCCTTCATTTTTATTGATAATCTTTTTTGATATCATCGTGCTTTTCTAGGATTTTGGGCTAGTTTTGTAAAGGGGAAGAGCATGCCCTAGGAGATTCACTTCTCCCTTTTCAGATGCGTGTCGATGCACTCCCCAAAAGGGGAAACAGAATAGACACCTCTATGCTCATAGGGGAAATGCGTTGTCACTCTATTTGCTAAATGAAAGAGCGTCGATGGACACAAAACTTCCAAAATGATAGTTTAAAGGATGAATTTGAATTTTTTCCTCCATGAAATGTCTCTAATGCATGTTTTGTGGATGTCCCACAGGTATTTGTAACAAATCATGGTCATTTGTAAGGAGCATGAACATGGTTTGGATGATTCCCAAGCGACAAATGATCCAAACATGGTAATGTCTTCAAGGGATTGTGGAGTCCTCAAATACTTCAGAGTCCCGGGCATGAGAGCCCATGTTCGCTTACTAGACCATCTAACCTAGATGTGGGACCTATAGAAACAACACTTCCAAGTGGTCGTGCATATCCTAACCATATATGTTGATTATATTTCCTTCTTGACAGGAATTTCTAGAAGAGGGAGTCTGGTGTCACTCTCTGGTCCGCAAGGGGGAGAGATGACTATTTATGGCTTTATAAATGAGCACAACGTGATTGGAAGTAGGTCTCAAGGAGGAAAAATTCCCATCAAACACATCATGGATATGCCTATAAGGACTATTGCATTTACTATTGAGAAGGTGGCAAGTAGCAAATCTTCCCATTAGATGACTAAAGCCCACATGCTATATGCATTAGAGTGTAAGGATTCGAAAATATTCAACTGGAGCGAGGTGCTTATAATGAGCCTCAAAGATAAACTCATAAAATGTCATTGAGGATATTTTGAGAAGTTCAACTGCAGTGCCATAGTAGTGTCTTTCTTCTTGGATAGGGTCCCTCCATTATGCCCTTAGGTTCCCTTAAACAGGTTCGAGCCACAGGATCCATAGATGTTGAGGTGGGTGGAGGCCATGGTTCGCCATGGAGGTGGAAAGGGAGGCCACAATAACCTATGGTTTTGTCTTCTTTTGATGGTTGCGTGGCCAACTTATGATGGGGGAATATTATTCCTGTGCAAGGGCTAATTTTAGGGGTTACCCTAATATAACTTTACTCGAGTATGATCAGTGGGATGAAATATGCTACTTTCATTGTGTTTTTATTTTACAACATACAATGTCTTAATATTTCAAAAATACTGCCAATTTTGTTATCAAAAATTCTCAATCAATGCGCACACCCTAGTTTACATGGGGAAGGTCTAGAACAAAAGACTCACATCAGTTTATCATATCCCTAGATTGTCAAATCACTTGAATATAAAGATTTATTACCTCACAATGAAGGTGATCCTTATCATTTGAATTCTTTCAATATCACTTGTACCTACAAAAGAATGTAAAGAACAAGATAAAAAAGTGAAAGAAACAAGATAACATAACACTCTATGATAATGATCAGGGATAAAAGGAATGAAAAAATCACATAAAACACAAATTATTCATGCGAAAGGGAAACATATTTGTATTAATAAATATAGAGAAAACTGTAATCAAGGCCTTGATGTTGAATCCTTGTCCTCACAAAGCATTTTCACTCACTTTCACAAACTCTACAATCTCTCAAAACTCTCACTCACAAGACCATACTTTTTTCCTCCTACACTAGGAATGTTTCCAACAACATATAAAGGTACTTTCTTAATCCTCTTCCCCCTTATCATCCATGAGGATAAGCTTGCATATAAAGGCCAAAGAGGGAACAAATGGGTTGAGATTATTTGGGAGGAAGATGAGAGCTCATCCCTATAGGTTAGGTCTACAAATCCCACGCACTCCAATCGATTGGGATAATCTGCCACAAGGTATTTCATGTAGAAGGTTGTCCAAACATATTATTTTTTCCATTTGAAGATTTTTTTACACTAGGAATATTGTACACTAGCAAAAGGTGTCAAGGGGAACAAAAAAAAATTTCAATGGGAAAACCGAGTTTTTTGTCACAAACTTGATTTTTAGTCACAAACTTGATTTTTAGTCACAAATAATTTACAAAAATTATTAACTGTAAAAACACTGAGATCTTAATTAATTATTTTACAATAAAACACATGAATCACAAACACATTCGACATATACACTAGTGCAAAATGAGAGATTAGTGACCAGGAGACCAAAATTTTTGGTCACCACATATTTTTTCAAGGGATAAATGACCAAAATTGATAAATTTAAGTGGGCTAACTAAAAAAGAC
Organism: Pseudotsuga menziesii; assembly: GCA_001517045.1. Classification (NCBI taxonomy): domain Eukaryota; kingdom Viridiplantae; phylum Streptophyta; class Pinopsida; order Pinales; family Pinaceae; genus Pseudotsuga; species Pseudotsuga menziesii. Next base: position 190,501 of record LPNX010488229.1, on the reverse strand, counting down.
CAAGAAAAATGACCACTTTTGGTCACGGGATAAAACTAAATTAAAAAAGACCAAGATAAATGACCAAATTTGGTCATGGGATATCTTAACTAAAAATGACCACATAACAATTGGTCATTTATTTGGTCATTTTTAGTTGTGGATCAGTTCAGCAATGGAAAATTACAATTTTGACAATGAACTTGTACATTTTACTAAATTCTAAGACTGCAGATGGATTCAAAGACCCCCTAGAACTTAGTAAATTGTAGACCGCCTCATGTGTCACAATTCCACCGTTGACACCAAACATCAATAAAAAACATTTACACATGTACACAAGGGGTTTTAGACGTAGTCACCAAAATTGTCTAAAATGTGCATGGTGAGACATTCCGACCTTGTGGCTTTGGTTAATTAAAGTTATAATTAATGATCAAAGTTTAAATTTATTTATAATACATAGGTAAATTGTTTTTTTACATAATACAAATATGATATAATATACAATTTCACCCCTTTATTCTCTTTTAAATGGATAAGATGAATGCCATATTGATTTAGCTTTAAATGATTGAGAAGATGAGTGTTATGTTTTATATATTAGTATAGAAAGTAACATGTTAAACTCTAATTTACTTATTCATTCTTTTATGTGGATGAGATGAATGTCATATAGATTTAATTTTTTATTTAATTTTTATTATTTTTTTATTTAAAAAATTTTAATTTATTTTTCGTAGAGTATCAATTACTATATATATATACATACGTAGCATATATTCCAAAAAAGGTCTAAGATTTGATCTTAGAGAGTACATCTTTACTTTTTTATATACAAAAATGACATCATAGATGTTGTCAAAATCTGTCCATATCTATAAAGAAGTGTCAAAATCCGTCGTAAAGAAAACAATAAGAGAGACATATCCCATCTATAAACACCGGTAAATCCACTTAGTGCCGACTAGAAATGACAAAATTTGTTGTTGAAGTAACAGTAGTGTAGATGATACATATGTAAAAGATCAAATGAACTGACCCGCATCCAAAAACCACGACCTTTCCATAAAATAGCGATGATAATATTGAAAACTTTGGTCCTGGTTATGTTCTTCTACTTGAAATTGTCTTACAACTAGCTAGCTGAAGGCCCTCTTTAAAAAGGGTGTATGCAATTCTATTCTTCTCCTTGTAGACATGTATGTAGGAGAATAAAGTAAAATTTGATTTAATATTCATAATTTATTCAAGTAATGGAATCAATTTCTAGCTTGTACACATCTTTGTGCACCATTGACCCAATTAACAACTAACATAGAGTCTCCATAAACTTGTAGATTATGTAAACATTTTTCTATAGCAAAAATCATTAGAATTTTAAGGGGTAAAAGCTCAACATAATTGTTTGTTCTCACTCCAAAAACCAAAGAAATATTAAAGTTAAATTTTGATGGTTAAAAAGATGAGTGTTATTTTTTACATTGATCTTGTAAATGACACACACATATACAGTAGGGAAATTGACATTTGGAGCGATGCTTGTACTTCATTACATAAGGTCAATTCTTGTCCACTACCACTATATCTCTAGGTGCACCTACACAACTTTTAACATGGGACACAGGTTAACCAAAGTTGAAATTTGTGAAGTTACTAACATTGCAAAAAATGCTTTTACAATGTACTCTATCACCACTTAGTCTACAAGCATAAGCAAACTTTAAAAATATATAATTATTAAATTTAACTTAACTATTTAAAAAAAGTTCTATATATATTTTTAAAAACAATAATAAAAAGTGAAAATTTGCATTACAAGAAAAGAACTCTCTAAATTTTCATCAAAATTGACTTCAGACAGAAGTTTGTTTTATTTCAAAGAGACTTGGCGCATGCGTTTGCGGAGAAGGTGTGTATTATATCATTCCCTGTTACCTCTTGGTTTCCTTATGGGTGCTTAAGGATCTTCGCTGGAAATTTCAGTATCTTGACATCCAGGGAAGCTAATCTCCTTTAATCTCCCTGGACATGAGTCACATATAGGATAATACAACAGGGATCCCATTTGGGAGGGCATCAAAAGCATTTTAATCAGTCACAATGTATAGCAATTTCCTGGAGCAGGCCATAGAGTATGTTCGGCATCCAGTGCAGGAGGGTAGCAGTGGAAATTATTCCAAGGCATCCCCCCTGTACATGAATTCCCTCGAATACTTCAGAACCCATCTCAAATATGAGAAAAACCCCAAGATCAAAGACGCCATCACCCAGAAATTTATAGAGTACTTGAGGAGGGAAGAGGAGATCCGAGTTGTGTTGGACGAGGGGTTGAGTTCGAGGCCTATTTAAAATTGGGATGCCACCATGGCCATTAAACCAAAATCGAAGCTAGGAGCCAAAGGGGATGGAGAGGATCCGGAGCAAGCCAAGCTCCGATCAAGGCTCAATTCGGCCATAATTTGGGAGAAATCCAATGTCAAGTGGACTGACGTGGAAAGCCTAGAGAGTGTCAAGCATGCCTTGTAGGAGGATGTCATCCTACATGTCAATTTCCCCCAGTTCTTCACAGGCAAGTTTTTATTTTTATATTTTTAGCTATGATCCGATCATTTTTCATAGTCAAGTGTTTCAGGGTATTTAAAAGCCGAATGAAGTTATACGAATAATATTTAGTTTTACAAACTTTCCCAGATGAGGGGTTTCTTTGCCAATTTTTTACAAATGGGTCCTTTATTACTTTTCATTTAGGGTTTTAAAACTTTCAAAGTTATTTGTATAGAGTTTTCTATGAGGCAAATCATCGATGGGAAATTTAGAGCCTTTTTATTTGTTTTGCTATATTAATATTTGTTACAATTGGATGGCTTATATACGGATATTGATCTTGACATGTTTTTGAAATGGGTATTTTTGTTTCATTGTTTCGCTTTTTAGGAATGCTGCATTTGAAACTCGGCAAACTTTGAACATTTCTCTTCCCTCAGGGGTTCGAACCTGGGCCATTCCTCTAGAGTTTGAACTTGGGTCATTAATGTAGGGGCACCCAATGTCAACCACTAATATGTATCCAACTGCCTCTGCTAGTTTTTTAGGTTCTTGGTGTTAATATAGGTGTTATTTCTCGTATCCTATTATCATTCATAACTTTCATTTAATACATTCAATACGGTGGACCTCAAATATGGAAAAATGTACAGTAATTTACACAATTTAAAAACAATAAAATTTATGATAATTTCAGCAATATTATGAAATATTCCTCAAAAGATACACATGTTTACAACAAAATTTGAATGCCTAATCCCTAGCATTCCAAAACTCAACATACAAAAAGCCATCTCCTGCTCTCTATTTTCCCTGATGATGAGTGAAGGGTACAATTTGGTCAAACAGGAAGAGCCAAAAAAATCCATGAACAACATTGATTTTGTTAACCTTAGTTTGAATTCTGGCCTATTCAACATAACAGTCAAGTAAAAGAAGGAAAAAGAATAGTGTTGGCATGCAAAATGATTGTTTTTTGATACTATGGTTACTATGTTGTGTTCAACCTGTTTTTTGGATGTCTTATTTTGATTTTGTCATTTTGTACCAAAGCTCTATGAGGTGAACTTTTATAGGCTTGATCCACATTTTTAGGCATCATTCATAACTTTTCATACTATAGGGTGTAAATCTACTCTTATAAATTTTTGATATGAATAACATGTATCTACTTATGTGTCCAACTAACACTAGTCCTTTTAGCTTAGTCTTTCTAGAACGTCATTGTTTTCTTGCTCACTATTAAGTCATGTTTAACACCTGTTAATTGTTTATTATGAGGTTTCTGTAATTGTGACAATTTGTATAAATCAAGCCATAGATGATAAAAAGCACTTCATCCTGGACTGTGTAACTTAGAAACCCATTGGAAATACTCACAAAAGCATCTTATAACTATCAATCTGTCCAAGGTATTCTATGTCATGACTCACAACAATATAAATGAACTAGGAAATTTCATAATAGAGCTGTTCAAATTGACATGCTTGTTTATGATTCCAATTAAATTCTGATTACATATGTTTTTAATTTCGGTTACAAGGAAAGGTCCTATAGACCATGTGGGTGTAAAACAACATTGAAAGTTAAACATATTCATAAGTGCAAAAGCGTCATATATTATAATGTTGTGCAGTGTACTAGAGGGATCTTTAATCCTTGGTATTGGATACATGTTTTTTATTGTGATTGTGTTCATCTCTCTGTAGTCCATGTACATATGCTGTATCATGTCCTTTGTTACAAATTTTTCCAACCTTTAGGGAGAGGTGCCTTCTTTAGTATGTCACCTGTTTATCAACCCTTGGTGCTGCTGATTGATTTCTGCATTCTTCAGTTTTGAGCCTCAACATAGTTTTAAGTTTGGAAAGATTTCATTGTGCTGCAGGTTGAAGTTACTTTTTATTACTCAAAATTTTATCAAAATCATGAAAAACCACTCCTTCAGGTTTGTTTGTAGTCTTTTTTTTTAACTTATTCATGATATTATTAACTTGCAGGTCCATTTGAATTTCTATGACTTGTACCTACAGTTCCTTTCTTGATCACTTTACATGGTGCTTTATCTAGTAATTCTCTTCATCATGCCCTATCTTCTTGCGGTGCTGAATTTCTTTGGCTTATCAATTGACTTATCTATCGACTTGCTCAGTTTAGTCAATCTGTTAGCATGGAATGACTGACATAGTCACTTAGGTGTCTTCTGTGTTTGAGTTAACCATACTTTAATGGCGCCAATCCAACTATTATTGGCTTTACAAGCCATTATCTGCCTTTATGTGTCATTTAGGGTTAGCACTTTGAAGAAGTTGAGTTCATTCTGTGTTGGCATGTGGAGTTTGCAAATTTATTTCAGTAAAACATGCTCCTCATCCTCATGGATCTTCAATTTGATAATGTACTAGTGGAATCTTTCATGACAATTTAACATCTACCATCCAACTTTGAACTGCTGCTTGATTTTCAAGATTTTCGAATAATCTGTATGATATAATTCCTGCATCATCAGTTGTTGGAACTTGGACCTTCTACCTACTTTTATTGAGCAGACAATCATGTTGCCCTTATTGCTCATTGAAACTACTCTACAATAATAGGTTTAACTAGTTTTTTTTTGCATCTATCAAATGTGATCCAATGCATGTTTTTAGTATCTATGTGTTTCAAAAATTCAAAAAATAATTGTCCATTTTCCATAGTGATATGTCTATCTTATTCTTGTTGATTTATTTCCATGTTTACCTCCACAGTTCATTTGATTTATAACATTCATTATGATAGGAATTATGGGGATTGGGTCTTTTGGACGTGACTTCAACCTAGATAGTATATTGGCATTAATATTGCTCCCTAGGCCGTTGGAAGAGTGATTTCCACAACTCTACTGGAAGGGTCATTCCCTATATTAGGAAACATTAATCGAGTTTGTTTATTGAACTTAGCTTTTATAGGTACCTCTAGCTGTATGGAATTCTGAGATGGTTTTAAACTTGCACTTGAAGGTTTTTTCTTTTTACCCAAAGAATTGTTTGTTGTAAGCCATGACTTCTAGCCCAATGTTATTCTTTATACTTCATGTTGTATTTCTCTGTGATTCTTAGTTTCTGAAACAGGCCTGATAGAACATTGGTTACTTCAGCCATAGTCTATGGCTTCTTAGAGGAAAAATCAGATTATGGAGCAAGAACTATGATCCTTTATACCTTTTCTGTTTCTTGTATCTTATGTCTATTTATGAACCTAACTAGGGGTTCAGTTATATATTAATAGAGCTGTTCAAAGTTGACATGCTTGTTTATGCTTCCAGTGAAATTATGATTAAATATGTTTTTAATTTTGGTTACAAGAAAAGGTCCTATAGACCATGTGGGTGTGAAACAACATTGAAAGTTAAACATATTCATAAGTGAAAAAGAATCATATATTATAATGTTGTGCAGTGTACCAGAGGGATCTTTAATCCCTGGTATTGGATACCTGTTTTTTATTGTGATCTTCTTCAGCTCTCTGCAGTCCATGTACATATGATGTATCATGTCCTTTATTACAAAGTTTATAAACCTTTAGGGACATGTTCTTGCTTTAGTATGTCACCTATTTATCAACCTTTGGTGCTGCCGATTGATTTTTGCATTCTTCAGTTTTGAGCCTTAGCATGGTTTCAAGTTTGGAAAGATTTCATTGTGCTGCAGGTTGAAGTTATTTTTTATTACTCAAAATTTTATCAAAATCATGAACAGCCACTCCTTCAGGTTTGTTTGTAGTCTTGTTTGTTAAATTATTCATGTTATTATTAACTTGCAGGTCCATTTGATTTTATATGACTTGTACCTGCAGTGCCTTTCTTGATCACTTCACATGGTGCTTTATCTAGTAATTCTCTTCATCATGCCCTATCTTCTTGCAGTGCTGCGTTTCTTTGGCTTATCAATTGACTTATCTATCGACTTGCCCAGTTAAGTCAAACTGTTAGCATGGACTGACTAACATAGTCACTTAGGTGTCTTCTACTTTTGAGTTAACCATACTTTAATGGTTCCAATCCAACTATTATTGGCTTTACAAGCCATTATCTGCCTTTATGCATCATTTAGGGTTAGGAATTTAAATAAGTTGAGTTCATTCTATGTTGGCATGTGGAGTATGGAAATATATTTCAGTAAAACATGCTCCTCATTCTCATGGATATTCAATTTGATAATGTACTAGTGGGATCTTTCATGACAATTTAACATCTACCATCCAACTTTGAACTGCTGCTTGATTTTCAGGATTTTCGAATAATCTGTATGATATAATTCCTGCATCATCAGTTGTTGGAACTTGGACCTCCTACCTACTTTTGTTGAGCAGTAAATCATGTTGCCCTTATTTCTCATTGAAACTGCTCCACAATAACAGGTTTAACTAGATTTTTTTTGCATATATCAAATGTGATCCTATGCATGTTTCTAGTATCTGTGTGTTTCAAAAATTCAAAAAATAATTGTCCATTTTCCTCAGTGATATGTCTAGCTTCTTCTTGTTGAGTTCTTTCCATGTTTACCTCCATAGTTCATTTGATTTATAACATTCATTATGATAGTCATTATGGGGATTGAGTCTTTGGGATGTGACTTCAACCTAGATAGTAGATTGGCATTAATATTGCTCCCTAGTCCTTTCCAAGAGGGATTTCCGCAACTATACTGGAAGGGTCATTCCCTATATTAGGAAAAATTAATCGAGTTTGTTTATTGAACTTAGCTTTCATAAGTACCTCCAGCTGTATGGAATTTTGATATGATTTTAAACTTGTACTTGAAGGTTTTTGCTTTTTCCCCATAGAATTATTTGTTGTTAGGCATGACTTCTAGCCCAATGTTATTCTTTATAATTCATGTTGTATTGCTCTGTGATTATTAGTTTCTGAAACAGGATTGACAGAACATTGGTTACTTCAGCCGTAGTTTGTGGCTTCTAAGAGGAAAAATCAGATTATGAAGCAAGAACTATGATCCTTTCTACCTTTTATCTTTCTTGTATCCTACGTCTGTTTATGAACCTAACTAGGAGTTCAGTTATCGATTAATAGAGATGTTCAAAGTTGAAATGCTTGTTTATGCTTCCAATTAAATTCTGATTAAATGTGTTTTTAATTTTGGTTACAAGAAAAGGTCCCATAGACCATGTGGGTGTAAAACAACATTGAAAGTTAAACATATTCATAAGTGCAAAAGCGTCATATATTATAATGCTATGTAGTGTACCAGAGGGATCTTTAATCCCTGGTATTGGATACTTGTTTTTTATTGTGATCTACTGGAAGGGTCGTATAATTTTACATGTGTCAAAAAAGCTTCAAGAATATGGAAATTTTTTAGGAGAGTCATGAGGTGATTGCAATCTAAGTGATATGCTTTAAGGTTGATTGTATGGGGTTATGATACTATGATTGTATGTTAAAGAAACTAGAACATATAGGTAGATGCTGGAGAAATTTTAGCTCTAGGGAAGGTATTTTTGGATTTTTGGAACATTGAAGATTTTGATGAATATTTGCTTGTAGGCTCAAATTCAAATCTCAAACTTGCAAACTTGTCCATATAGTATTGTAGAACAATATTGTTAACAAATAGGTAGACTGCATCATATATTTTATGTGGCATGGTATGTTAGGTTAATCTTGATTTGGTTAAAGAGTGATGGAGATAACCTTGATTTGGTCAAATGGGTTTATGGTTGGTGGTTTATGGGCCCATGGTATTAGCCTGTGAAGAAGCCTACTTAAAGGCTTGAGTAACTCATTCTATGCTGCTTGTTTGTGGCTGGTGTTGGTTGGATTGGCCAGGCCTTGGCCAGATTGGTCAAGGATAATAGATCTATTGGTTGCTATTTTTCCTTGTATAGGGTTTCTAGGGTGAAAATATTCTTCATCGTGTGTGCTTGTTCTTTTGTGCATTATTTTTTCTAACAACTGGTATCGGGGCAAGGTTTGTTTGCACTCTCTCATGGGCATGGCTAAGGTTCTAGGGCTAGAGAATGTTGTGGACCGGTGAATTCTTGTTGGTTTATTGCTGGAATGAGAGTAGTCTCATGATTCTGAGATGCCATGAAATGTCTTGTTGGAGAAACATATCATTGTAGGCATAGTGGTAGAAGCAAAGAAGGCAATGCCAAGAGTAGTAGTGTGCAATAGCATGTGGTTTGGATCTGCACATTGTGGGGTGTATAGACTGTTGTTTCCTCCATGGCCAACTTGGAGCTCACGGTGCAAAACTACCAACCTCGTTTAAGTTTGAACCAAACAATACGTTCACCTTAGGAATTTTCTACACCACAGCTAAGTTTGGCACAAGTTGTGAGGTAGCAATCGAATGGTGGTAGAAAGATTACATTCCAGTTGCTTGGCGTGGTACTTGAAAAGTATACTCTAGAAAAGCTGCAAAAGCATGCTGTTGTTCCTTGTGCGGTTCATGGTAAATGCAGTCCATTGGTTGAAGCTTAAGCCAAAGATGGAAATGCATGATATGGATTGATGTGAAGCAGTGACACATGGAAGATGCGAATGAAGTAATTGATTCACTATATTGTAAGCATTTTTATAGATTTATATTTAATCACAATGTAAATAGGCATATGGTTGTAAGACTCATTTGGGAATGCATATCCCTGGTTTATTGATTCACGGGTGTAAAGTCTAGATATAGACTTAGGTGATAGGGGGGCATGTTGTATTCCTGAATCCTAGAAACTAGGTTAAAACTTTAAGGTGGGTTGGTGTTTACCCCAAGTCAAGTTTAAAGGGGGAATGCTAGGTTAATATTGATTCACTTAAAGAGTGGTTGAGATAACCTTGATTTGGTCAAATGTGTTTGCTATTAGTGGTTTATGAGCACATGGTTTTGGGTAACCTGTGGTATTTTCCCCTGGTATTAGCATGTGATGAATCCTACTTAAAGGCTTGAGTAACTCCATTGTATGCCTTGTGTGGGGCCAGTGTTGGCTGGATTGCCCATGCCTTGGCTGAATTGGTCAAGGATAATGGATTTCTTGTTTGCTGGTTTTCCTGGTTAAGTGTTTCCAGGGTAAAAAGCTTCTTTATTGTGTGTGCTTGCTTATTTTGTGTGTTATTATGTCTAACATGGTAAAATAATTTAGACCAAGAAATTTCAAATCATAAACTTATAATTATCACAAATATGCAAATTGAGAATGAATAAAAGAATGATGAACTAAAATATAATGGCATGCTTACATATATGGAAAACATGTCAATTTTAGTCAATGCACACAGCAAATAAGAACCAACATACCAAAACTTACAAGTCATTCGATGGCCATCAGACTCAAGAGAGCATTAATAGCATTTCCTTAAAGGGCAAAATATGCAATGATAATAACACATCAAGCAGTGAATTTCAATGGATGTTAAGTCATTAAAGTTGTTAATGAAGAGACACAACAAGATGTTTTACCTCTTTAGAGTCCATCTTATGAGTTCCTATATAAATACCACAAAACATTTACAGTTCATCCAAATCCAATTGAGTATCGACTTATTATCAAGTAGTTGGTTATTGAGGACCACCTGATCCATATACCTGTTTGCGTGGAACTGGAATGCATTATGATGGCCACTATGAAATCGTGAAGTTACCATTAATTGCTTTAAGGATGCCATCTCCATACTCATTATTAAGTCCTTCTCATGATTCGTGTCATCCTTACCCACATTTCTATAGAGGCCCCTATATCGTTTGTATATTTATGAGGTCTATTGTATTCTGACCAGATTGAATTTGTGGTCCTCAACTATGCATGATTTATCTTGTGTCAGCGGCTAACTTTATTTTATTTTTATTATTGATATTCATTCTGACATTTGCACTGTTTTCTCATTTATAACATTGCAGGTCTGGTACAATAATGTCCCACATACTCGTTTGGTGGAAGATAAAGGTGGTCAAAATTGGATTGTATTAGATAAAGATAAATTCAAATTTCCAGGACGTGGAACCTAATTCATACATGGGGTAGATAATTACATAGATCAGATTGCTCAGGTTCTTGGAAATGGTGCTTGGTTTTCTTATTGTCATTAGGGGTTTTAGCTAATGCCATTCGGAACTAGATGCATTGTGGTGTTATTTGTTGTTGCTGGGCCTTG